>JAOSBO010135077.1:0-25127 GCA_027563915.1 Erythroxylum rotundifolium
AAATTGATGTGATTTGTTTTGCTATACTTAGCAATGTGAATTGTGTGATCTTATGATATCCCATGTTGTGTGAACGTTTGGAATGTGTTTATGATCAAAATGAGTGTCTGTAAAATATGTATTATGTGTATGTGATCCGGTGAAATCATCAATGATGGTTCATTCATTAAGTTCGCAAAACTCATAAAAATTGCAATGTGGTTTTTTAAGTACGAGATAGGAGACCTAGTTCTTTAGACAGGACTAAAAGACCCTTTTGGATTTTGTTATAGCTTAGAGGTCTGTCAACTGGCTCTAGGAGTGTTATCTTGTATTTTGTTGTTTTTATTAGAAACTGTATAAGGTTATTTAAGTAATTGTCTAAAGGAAATAATGTAAGTTTTGTGGATTAATGCAATGAATTTTTTTTAATTTGATGACTTTTAAATGATGATAGTTAATGCCATATGTAAGTTGGAATTGTTTTGCTCTAACATGCCATTATCATAGGATATGTTCCTAAAAGTTTGGGTAATGGGATGTTGTAGCAACAACCCAAACAAGGAGAAGAAATAAGAAATGAGGGGATACACAAGGTAAAAAGTTTATATTTCATGTTCTTTTATACATATTAATGCATGCATGTTAGATTCCGTGATTTCCAGGTTGTCATGGTGTCAGAATCTTGATTTCGACACTTCTGCTGGATCTACATGTATGTGATGCATGCAACCATGGGTGACCTAACATAAATGATACATATATGCATATCGCATGTGAGATGGTGAAAGATCCGAACCTAAGTTCCCTTTTCAGAACTCACGGTAGCCCTCTAGTCAATGTTTAACTCTACTGAAGGGTTCCCACAAAGCCAAGTCGTTTAACTATCTAAAACCTTTTATAATTTAATAATAAAAAGCATGGAAAATAACAGGAAATTTTTTTCTATCATTTTACTAAAAATTTTCGCACCACAACGACTGTATTTTAACTTCCCTAAATTTTCAAAAACCTGTATAACACATTTTAAAACACTTCTAATTTTTCATATACCATCTCAACTTCTGAAATGGGACCTTAGGTCCACATCACAAGCAATCACAAACATACAATTCTCAACATTTAAAAAAATCATTGAGTATCAGAGCCCTCGTAGTTCATTAAGAAAAAGAGATTTACAATCCCAAAGATTTTTGCAAGATCACACTTTTAAACCCTTTCCAAAAATACTTTACAATATATATACAAGCAACTAAGCCAATTTCAATACATAAGAAAGATAAAACAAAAACAGTAGCACCCAACAATATAACTAATCCTGTGGCGGAGTCCTAATTACTACAACACTTGTACACATACATGCATACCTAGGATGGTTTGTTTAAAAACATAAAAATAAGGGTGAGCTAAATGAGTTCAGTGAGTGTAATCAATTTACTGAAAGTTAATTTTTTATGACAGCAAAATTGAAATATTCTTTTACAATCATAAAGCTCATGGTAAAATAATTGTCATAACAATTCACTCGTGCATCATAAAATCTGGTAATCTATACATGTCATAAAACACAACTTCATTTTTTCTGAAATTACTATTTTGAAATTCCTTTTTAAAATTAAACTCATAATATAAGAATTTCCACCTTCCTTTGTCCTTATTCCTTAATCAATAAATAGTGGAAACCATAAATTTTCTAAAAAATTTTATACTACAAGTGAGCTAACCATTAGAATTGGTACCATATGTTGCCTCTCAAATTACTTTTGAAAATAAATAATGCTAACATTATTATTATTTTTCATGAACTTATATGATATAGCCCACCACAAACTTCTTTACACTATGGAAGCCTTAGGTATAAGGTCATAGAGCTAGTTCTACATCGCTTACTAGTGATTGGTTAATCACTAGTTATAAAGTTGGTTCTACATCGCTTACCTATAATAGGTTAATAACTTTACATCGATAGTTACAGAGCTAGTTCTGCATCACTTACCCGTAATAAGATAGTCGCTATATACTGATGTTTACGGAGCTAGTTCTACATTGCTTACCAGTGACTGGTTAACCACTATTTATGGAGCTGGTTCTACATCACTTACCCGTAATAAGTTAACTGCCATAAATATACCAGTATAATAACATATAGAAAGTCCAGTGGTGTACCATAGGCAAAAGAAACTCATTCATTTACGACTAATCTTATTTTCTAAATCAAGTATGGGAGGATTCATAATTGAATTATTTCAACATAACCCCCCATTCATATAAAATTCAACTTTCAAATTAAAACTCATATATTGCTAAAGGATACAATGCTAGCAATATTCATTTGTAAAATATTATTTGCATAAAACTCATCATAAATATTCATTTCATGATCAAATGAAAACCATTTTCTTAAACTCAATTTAAAATACACTCACAACTTGCTAGTCTCCATAAATAGATACCATTTGCATAAAATCAATTTAAAGAACACTCATATGTTATCAATTCTTTTGGTAAGAATTTATTCATATAAAACAATAAAAATACACTCATAACCTTGCGAGCTTATCTCCAAGCACACTCACGCATTCTGTGCCTCTCCTTTACCTATATAAAGCACATTTCACTTTGGCATTTACTTCAAAATTAGGAAATAAGGCATTAGAACTATATATTCGATTTAACTGAATTTGAGATTTGTATGTAATCATGTAACATGTACGTTAATCGAATTTCTACTTACTTCTATAAGCTAACCTATTGGTCTTTGTCTCCAAATATAACTTCAAAAGTCACTTAAATATCATATCTGACCCATTCTAACTTACTAATTTCTTCAAAACACATCTCACCAAATTTAATTCACCATATTATGATCATGCATGATGAGTCACGGTTATGACCTATATCCAGAAACTATACCTACACTTGTTCCTTACTTTTCACGTAGGAAACGTTCAAATTAGGCATTAAGGTCTCTATACATTTGTTCCCCTAAGTCTCCAGTTTCCATATTATCAAAAGTTATGCCATTTTAACTTCTAAATCATGAAAAAATGTACCAAATATAACAATCTATTTAAACACAGGGGCAGTATCATATTACCATTTTCAATCTCAAACTTTGATATCATTAATCCAGAATTAGGTCTAGGTTTATCCTAGATATTTTTAGTACTATGTCTTAGGTTTCATCTCCAATCGAATCACTCAATTTATAGGTTTGTAGGATGATTTATAGCCAAAACAATGTGGCTAGTTCAAGTGAATCGAGAATCAAAGACAACATTTCACTAAAAATAACTCTTTCTCTTGTCATAAATGCTTCCAAACTTATTATCTACTCTACGGAAAATAAAATATCATCATTTATCTTATATGAAGCTATCCTACTCACAAGCCCCAAAACTAGAAATTTAGGTTAGGAAACTTACCACTTTCTTTCAATCTTTTTGACAATTAGAGAACACTTAATCTTGATCAAGCTCTCTTCAATTCATGCTCCAAAACCCATAAATCAGCTACACCCTCCTTCTTCTCTCTTTGGCCAAAACTCCACTCTTTCTTCTCTTCTTTTTCTTCTTTTGTTTCACTCTCACGTATATGTTGAAAGAAGGAAGCAAGTGGTCTTACCTTACTCCTTCAATATCCTTTAGTGCATTACACATATCATCTTCTAATTGGTCTTTTTTTAATGACTCATCACCATTCAATTAATCATGCTTAAACCTTAAGAAAGCTTCTAATTGGTCATTAAGTGTGAATCACTAATCTGCTTACACCGTTTTATAGGAAAAGGCCAAATTGCCCTTATTGAGTGTAATTCACCGACTAACTGAATTAAATCCTGTAAACATTCCACAACCATCTTATTTTCAAATTGACCATGAAATATCCTATTTAGGGTCAATACTTATTAACTAGATTCTTTTAAAATTTTTGAATGGGTTTAAAATCATCAATACCCACCATTTTCCAAAAAGGGCATTTTAGTCCAATAATTTCGAATTACTTGAATTATATTCAAAGAACCTACATTCTGATTCGTTTTAGTTCCCATGGACTCCAATCCTTATTCTGAAGTTTTTATTGTATTTTGGAATTATTCGATAACTTTTTGGTTACCTAGAAGAATTTTAAATTAAATATGGAAATCACTGAATGTCACCAAAATAATATGGATTTCATTCAAAAGTGTCACATAAATCTACAAAGCACATTTCAGGGCTTTTAAAGCTTGTTCAGACTTGTTCTGTAGTTTTTTAGATTTTTCAAAAATTTTCTGAGAACTTTTCAGTCGAGTCCAGAATTGTCTCTGGTATATTTGTGATCTCCATTATAACCTTAATAATACATTTAAACGCTTAAATTACTCTAGTACATCATAAATAGAGCATACTCTATAAAATGCATGTATAATATATTACACAGTACAATAATCAAACTAGGATATAGATGGAACTGTTGGATAAAGGTTATTTAAGCAGGATGCGATTACTCATGCAACAAATGATAACATTTTGTTTTATACTATATGACCCCCTAAAGAGGTTCATCATCAACGTAACAAGATGATGTGAGCATCTTGTCTATACATTGGGGATAATATATGATTTAGGTGTGGGGAGCAAGCGTATGTATTATGATGAACTTTGTGATTTTTGCTTGAACTTATGAATAATATGATTCATATATTGATTTTTGCTTGTGATAGGTTCAAAATTTTCTGATTCTTGTTTAGGAACAATCCTTAAGTTAGGATACATTTTTGGTTAAGAAATAATGCATAAGAGATACAAGCATGATTTGTTTTTTTCTCATTAAATTACTTTAAGTATCTTATTGGTTTTGTTGAATGAAAGTATACAAGACTAGATGTATTTTGACACCTATGTGAGCTTTGAGCCTAAGACCATTCATCACATTTGTGCTCATATATTGGTTTCTATTATATGTTATCAAACATAACTTGTTTATGCCAAAACTTGCTTTTGAATACATGTTGAGACTACATTTTCTTTATTAATTTGTGAATAAAGATGATAAAGGCACTTAAGATAACCATTGTTGACCTAAATAAGCCTACCTAATTTTTTATTCTTAGAAAACCAATTCTAGCCTTACATTTTTCCTTTCTTACATAATTGCCTTGTTACAATCCACTTTTATCCTTGTTTTGCTAATATCCTTAACAATTTTGACCTTTAAATTGAAATAATTGTGTTGAGCTTATTTGGATAGGATTTTGTCTATTTTCATAAAAATTAAATTAGTTAATTCAAGTTACATTATTGTGATTTTTTATTTTTATATATAGAATATGGGAGAAGTAAAAGAAAAAATAAAAAAGAAAAAAGAAGAAAAAAAGGTTATTGAAAAGGATGTTATTTGAATCAAGTGAGTTTTAGAATGATTTAAGTTGAAACTTGTGTGGATAAGTTTACATGATTTTCTTCAATTTATTTAACCTTAAGAATTAATTTTGATACCCTACCTAAGCCATGTTCCAACCTTTACCAAGTCCCTTTGATTTATGCATTAGGTTTATCTTTGTTAAGTGGTGGAGAAATAAATCTCTATGCTTTGATTTGAGAGCTTAATAAACCCTAAACACTTTGAGTGTATAGAGTAAAATCGATGCGAGGTTGTCAAGTCTTATTTTATTTGATTTTCGTGGAATTGACGAGATGCTATGTTATCATTCTAGCAATATGTCATATAAGTGCTTATTCTCTCAATTGTTATTTTATCCTAAACCTTTAATATGTATTAGCTTTTGGGATATTTCTTAATAACATGAAAGAAGATGAGCGGTTGTTATGAGGATGAATGATGTATTGAATTGAAGTATGCTTAAGGATAAGAATGAGTCCAGTGTGGGAGAATTTGATAAGATGGTATTTTGTTATGATAATTGGCATTATCTCTTTTATTTTGACTGTATTTGGTGCCTAAATAGAAAATTTAATATTTGTTTTGTTTTAAGATATGATAAGAGCATATTGTAAATTGGAACATTATTGGTCAAAATCATGAATTTTGGAAAAATTGAACAGATTACTGCAACGAATAAAGTGAGATCAAATGTTAGATTCACTTCACGAGTTAAATTTCAATTTGAAAACCTATTTCCATCCCTATTATGTAGGAATTTGGATTTGTTTTAGATAGGTATCTTTGTAAGATAGAAGTATACTAGGTTTTGAGTAGGAAAAGAAGATAAAAACACATCTAACACCTTCTCCATCATTCTCTTTTCATTTTTTAGTATTTTTCTCTCAATATTTCATATTTTCTTCTATTTTTGGCACTAGAACTAAAGCCATGTGTAGCAAAATCCAAATATTTTGATTCAAGGGGCTTCAAAACTCTAATTGTAACCTTTTAGGGTTTTTTTTCTAAACTTATATTCATGTTTTAATTCAAGTATTTCTTGTTTTGTGTGCTTATATTTCATGAATATTTAATATTGATTAATCTCAAAATTTAATTTGATGTCAATTGTTCAATAGTTATCCATAAATTCAATGATCTATAATTTTCATGAAAGATTGGTACAAGTAGCAAATAGGATATTTATGAGGCTGCATATTTAACCTATAAGGAACAAGAAAACTAAATTAAATAGTTTTAGTTATTTCAAGCACTTAATTTAGGGTATAGTCTTTTTAACTAAGCTTGTTGCATTCAATTAATTGATATTGATATCATACCCAATCAATTGATGGTAAGCTTTGGATTTATTGCTGAGTTTGAACAAATTAATTTAGAAAATTTTGATACCTATTATGAATATCCTGATATCCTGATTTGAGACCTATTAAGAAATCTTGAATTTCTCAACTTTATATTTAGTTAATTTGTTTTGATTCCTTATTAATTTTAGTTAATTAGTTAATTAATCATAAACCCCCATTTTATTTTGTTAATTAAAATTAAGAAACTAGTTTTTAGTTCTCTTGGATTTGACCTGGTTCTAAGACTACTACAAGAGTTTAGAGAATCAGAATTAATTTTAAGGACTTTAATAACTTGATTAGTAATCATTAGAGACTTATCAAAATTCGTAACACCGTTTAAGATTTTAGTTAGTAAATGACTAGGTTTTAATTGGGGAATTGCATGATCTAGAATTTTCCTCATTTTTAGGATGAATATTCTTGGGTTAATTATGCCTTTGTGGTGAATAACAGTCTAGAAATTGGTTGGTTTGATCAAGAACATAAGCACAAATTAGTTGTAATACAGGATTTAAATCAAGTTAAAGCACTAAGCACCTAAAACTGTCAAGTTGGAATCCTACACTGGTCTAAGATGTTTGCTCCATCAAGTTCATTATCCCCACAAAATACTTCTTTAATCTCTGTTCAATAGCACGAACTAATAATTCCCAAAAAAATGCATGCACTGAATTTTACATCAAAGAATGCATACTAGAATTTGATTGAACTAAAATTTTCTCTTGCTCTAAAAAGGCTATCAATTTATAAAAATGTTATTCTATTACCTGAATTATGTTTGGTTATATATTTTAAGTAAATCAGATGTTTTAAGACTTGATTTGAATTCACTTTAAGTTAGTTTTATATTTTAAGGCTATCCAAAATGAGTTTGTGTAGAAATATTTTAGATTTTGCCTAGATTTTGAAACGCTTACAGGTTTACTTATGATGTGAATATTTGATCATATAGGAATGAGTTTATGAAGTAATTTAGATGCTAAATTGACCATTTAATTTAAATTTAGAGCTGTTGTAAGTTTTGAGGTCAAACATAAAAACTATTAATACAAATTGTGAATATCTTATGATGAATTCTAGTTGCTCCTTTTAATACTACTTATGACCTATTTCGATTATAGGTCATTTAGTTGGTAGTCATTAGATATATCATAAACCATATGGTGCTAGTTGAGTGATTAAGATATGATTCATCACCCTAAAGTAATTAGGGAGAATGTTCTGCTGTTCTTGATTAGTATTAATTCCAAAAATCCTTGGCCAAGGTAGAATGAAGTTTGTAAATATATTGCAAATGTCAATAATTGAATCGATAGCTAATGACAGAGAACTAATATGATAGAGTCAAAATATAGTATACATTAATTCTATGTTCTCTGTATAATTGGAACATTGTATGATAAAATGATTGAATTATACCAAAAAAATGCACAAAAAGGTTAGTCAAAATCACTTTGACATTCCTAAATATTTGAGTGGTCATGATGTGTTACTAGACGTCAATCTTGATATATGATTATAAATTGTTTAAATGGAGACTTAAAGACAAATTAAAAGGAGCTTTAATTTATCTAATTCTAATTATGAATTACAATTATAAGTCATAATCATTGTCAACATATTTGGGAACCTAATGAGTCTCAAATAAAGAATGGGTTGAAAAGAGCAAAGATATTTTAATCAAGTTGGATTTGATTGTAAAGTTTAAGAAACTTTTTAATTAAACATGAGATATTTAATAAATAAAAATCAATGTGAGATATTGGATCTTATTTAGGCATAATTAGTATTAATTGTAATTCTAACTAAAATTTAATTGAAATTAGAATTTAATTTCAGTTAAATTTCTAAAATGTTCAAAACTTGTTATAAATAGGCTTAAGCTCTAACGAAGTTAACACCTTTTACTTAACTTTCTTTGTAAGAGTTACAGAGTTCTTCCAACGTATTGTATGGATACCGTTGGAGGCCAAATACTTATGCAACTATGATGATTGAGATGGATCAATTTTGGTATTGGTTCAACGGATACGACAAGAATATGATCAAGCTTTGGAATAATGTATAAAGCAGATTCATGCTTTATTATGATTGAATTGTTAATAACTTTATAAAGTTAAAATGATATTGGTTTATAGGCAATCAAAATTTTAAAAAATTTGAAATTATTCTGCTGTGGTTAAGATCGAATCCCATCATGATTTTCCAAAAGTGGTATCATAGCAATCTTTAAGTCTATACCGATGGGGGTTCTTTTCACCCTTCCCTCACGGTACTACTTCGCTATCGATTAAAATTGTTTGATTGTGAATGAACAAAATTTTGGAATAAAAAATCACAAACTTTAAACATTAGATTTAGATATGATTATTCTTTAATTCAATTTAGAATTAAAATTAAAACTAAACCTTAAGTTTACAAATTTTAAAAGGTTTAAACACTAATTAAGAAATCTGTTAAAAACCTAAAACACCTGAGACCTAAAATGGGTATCTGGAAAAAGCATCGAAACTAGAATTGTTCTAAAATTATGGAATTAGGTTTGAGAAAAAAGTTGGTGTCTGAGAATGCAAGTGGCTGTAGTGTTTTGTGGCTACTAAACTCTAGTTGAGTGAATATGATTGTGTATTAGCTTACGATGGAGGAATAAGTTACGGTGGTGTGGGGTTGTTGAATGTTCTTGACTTGAGCATTTTTAGCTACAAGATGAAGAAATCTTTCCTCGACAACAAGTTGATAGTGGGCAACAACTGGAGGCTTGACGTTGGAAGATGCAAATGCGATAGATGATTGAGATAAGCTCAATTTATGATTTTTAGAGAATTATTATTTTATTTATTTAGAAATTGTTTCTTTATTTATAAATAATAAGTTCCTTGATTTACTAAAATGGTATTTTTCCTTATTAAATTTTTGAAAAATGCTTTCATTTATTAATTAAGAAAAGGAGTTTTTAAAATATTTTAAAATAGTTTTCTAACTCATTAAAGAAAGATTTTCTAATTAATTAAGAAATTAATCTCTAAATAAATTAAAAAAACTTTCTTAGTTAAATTTCAAAGTGTTTTATCTAATTTTGGAAATAGTTTCCTTTTAATATTAAAACTAGTTTTCTAATTAGGAAGAGTAATTTCTAATGAAATTAGAAATAGTGATTTCTAATTAGAGTAGAAATAGTTTTCTAATTGGATTAGAATATGTTACTTATATAGTTTTGAAAAAAGGGAGTTTTTGTAAATTGTAATGAGTTAGTAGAATAATTTATTGAAAACTGTATTCAAGTAAATTTTATTAAAGGAGTCAAGATAATTAGAAATAGTTTCCAACTAGATTTGAAAATTGTTTTCAAATCAAACCAAATTTCTATTTGGAATAGAAATTTAATATATTTAGGAATCAGTGAGTGTAATCTAATTTAATTTTTCCAAATAGTTGAAAATATTATTTTAGATTATGAAGATCGATAACAAGAGTCAAAGGAAGCTGATGCAAATTATGCACATATATACAACATGCATGTTAAATTATATATTTTATAAGTGTGATATTTTACATGCAATTTTGTGTTTGATGACGAACAAAATTAAATCTCTCAATAAAATATTAAGAACACGTTGAGAATATGATTATTGACTTCAATTGTTATAAGAATACACCATAGTTTTGTTTATTGTTACGCTTGTTGAGCAAACTCAAGGTTTAGTCTTATAACAGTTGGTTGTATTTAACTAAACTTGTGTGATTTGGATAAAGAAACTCATGATCATATAAATTTAGAGCTAGGGTTAGGAATAACATATAAGATATGTTTTGACAAAAGTTGTCACCTAACAAATCTAAGTCACATAAGATGTGATCGATAAAGTTGTTATCTACCTAATTTAAATTTAGTCGATTTGTTAAACAAACTCAAGATCAACTATATTTGAATGGGATCCTAGCCCACTAGAAAGATTAAAGTAATCTTTCTGAATAGCAGTGAGGGTCACTATTTCAAATAAAATAGTAGGAGTAAACAAATACATGATTAAAGTCATTATTTTGAATAAAATAGTAAGAGTAACCAAATATATGATTAAAGTCCTAATCTCAATTGAAAGTTCTGAGTGGAATTTACCTTGTTAGTATAATTGATACTAAATTAGTGAACCAAATTTCCTAGACGTAGGATATATTTGAGAAGAGTTCTCAAAGTTAGATAGAAAATTGAATGCTTACTATGTTATTTTGCTATAATCCCTATTGATGATTCGGTGACAAAGTTTTAGAGATATGTCAAAATCATATAGATGAAAAATATATTAATATTTTGAGTTGAATAATCTCATAAACTTGGATGACAACATGTAAGATGTGTGCCAACATCATAATAGCAAGGTGCAAGAGGTTACATAAAGTAAAGCTGAAAGGTATATTACCTTGATGAAATTGTTTCACTTAATTTAGGCTACTAAAAGCATAAACATAGACATCAATTAAAGAGATTTGCTATAGTATGATAATAGTTGTCATAATAAGAAAAATGATTGCTTGAATTTTCTTGACTATAAGAGATATGATAAAGATCGTATTTATTTCTAGTTTATGCTTATGAGTATTTGATAGTGAATTTAGATTCAACATTACTATGTATTTCAATGTATGATAAGAAATATATTGTTAGGTAAAAGTAGTTGATCCAATTTTATACAAATAGTTTATATGTGTTGGATCAAAGGAGACTTGTTCTTAACATAAATGACAAGAAATCAAAGTTGGATAACCGAGACTCTCTTTTTATGGCATGATGGTTAAATCAATATAACGAGAATCATAAAGTTAAATACAAGGTTATGTGTATCCTCTTGATTATGATTTGTATGAAACTTTTGAAACTTGTCAAGTTCAAGAATAACCAAATTAACCTTTTGTGAAATGAAGATGATGGTATCTAATTGTTAAAATTATACATGTTATGTATTAAATGTAATAACAATCCATTAAAGGACAATACTTATATTTCATTAGATTATGAATGACTTTATATGATGTATTCATATATATTAAATGAAATAATCATTTAAAATTTGAAAAGTCCAAATATTCTGAATCTAAGTAGAAATTAAACATTGAGAATGCTAAAGCACTTTGATTAGTACAATAAATTAACTTTAGTAGTTCCAATTAATCCAATTAGTAATATTTCATGTTAAATATGAAACTTAAGTCTTTGATAGCACCAAAATTATTAATTCAAGGATGTGATGCTTGGTTAAAGCATACATTATCCATTAAGTTTAGAAATAAATTGAATAATAGAAGGTTATGAGATATCCAAAAGACTGGATATAATCTTACAGACCTATTGAACAAAATTATTTGTTTCAATTCAATGAATACTTAGAAGAATAGCTCTTAAGATAAGTAGTGGGAGTAAGATGAAATTTGAAAAGTTCAATTCTCATGAAAATACATCCAACTAGAGTTAGTGCCTTTATTGATACATTTGATGTATAGTTCAAAGGCTATGACACATTGAAAGATTCATTTTCATGTTGAATTCAAATAGTTTGTATTGAGATAATTGTGAATTTATCATGTCTACAAGAGGTTAGTGGGAGCATAGTTATCCTCTTCACTGGGAGTATATAAAGAAATATTGCTCACAGATGAAAATAATTCTTATTTTCAATTATTGAAAACATAATTGTCTAAAAACAACTCTTGTTGGATATGAAAAAGTAACAACTTAATTCTAGGAATTAGATCTGTAGCGATAGATTGGAAGTTGTTCACCTATTCTAAGTCCAAGTTCATAGATAATGTATTAAAGATGTTTAATATTTGGGTTATCAAATACTTATGATGTATTAAAGATATCTATTATTCTATGTATGAGTTGATATTTGAGATCAAGGAGATAAGGATATTTAATTTAGAAGTAATCCTAAATAAGGTTTATTTTACTTAGAACCATATAATTTTAAAATTGGAAAGGTTCCAATGTAGCAATAGTTTTTAATTAATCCATAATAAAATTTTCATTTAATGGAAATGATTAATTGTATTAATAAGTTTTTAGTGAGCTCGATACAATTGCTTACATTGTTCCAGACAGTAATATACTATAGAACATTAGATTTATTGGGTATGTAAAAGGAGTTAAGGTCTTATTAAAGATCCCAGGATGTATTTAGGCAATTTTTCTTAATTATAATGATAATTAAAAAGAAAGTTGTATGATTTAAGCAAGTACTCACTATAGAGAATCTTATTGAAATCTCTCATTAAGCCACTATCTTAGCAGTAACATAATTTTCATATGGTGATATAGTATAAGATACTTGATCAATTGGTTTAGTACAAGTGGAAGATTATTAGCTTATATCCTATAGCCAATCGGTTTTATTTTAGTTTAGTGGCAATTATGTAAAGGCATTCTTTATCTTATACATATTTAGATGTATACAATAAAGTCCATGGGATAATTATATATTGTAAATGAAATTATAATGAGATTGTAATTATGAGATTCATATTGCATTTACATATTGCACGTAAATTGTTCCCAGTCTTTGTTTTATTAAGATTGGACATTAATATAATGTAAAAAGACTAGCACACGTTATATATCTTTTATAAAGGAAGCAATCGATCCTATAGACTAAAGTATAAAGATACTTAAACATGTTAGTACTTTTTAAAGAAAAAGTTCACTAAACTGACTCGATATGAGAAATCCATTTGGAACATTAGATGTATGTCTATGAAAATTCTCATTGTGATGATTGTATAAATGATCTTTTAACTTGAGGTCTCTAAAGCTATCTTATATCAGGATTGCTATGTTTTGATACTACTTATGACCTATTTTAACCATAGGTCGTTCCATTTGTATTCATTGGATGTAACATGAACCATATGGAGGTAGTTGAGTGATCAAGATATAATTCATCACCCTTAAGTAATTAGGGAGAATGTTATGTTGTTCTTGATTAGTATTGATCTGAGAAATCCTCGAACAAGGTAGAATGAAATTTTGTAAATAGTTCACAAAATTCATTAATTGAATCGATAATGAATGATAGAGAACTAGTATAATTAGACTCAAAATAAAGTAAACATTAATTTCATGCTCTATGTCTAATCGGAACATTTTGTGATGAAAGCATTGAATTATACAAAAAAATCATGAATGAAAAGGTTAGTCAAAACTACTTTGATATTCCTAAATATTTTGGTGGTCCTGATATGTTGCTAGATGTCAATCTTCATATATGATTATAAATTTTTTAATTGGAGAATTAAAGATAAATTAAAAGGAGTTTTAATTTATATAATTCTAATTATGAATTTATAATCATTGCCAACATATTTAGGAATCTGATGGGTCTCACCTAAAGAACGAATTGAAGAGCGCAAAGATATTTTAATCAAGTTGGACTTGGATGTAAAGTTAGAAAAAATTTATGAATAAATATGAGATATTTAAGAAATAAAGATCAATATAAGATATTAGATCTTATTTAAGCATAGTTGGTATCTAATTAGAATTACTTATAATTATAATTAAAGTTAATTGAAGTTAGAATTTAATTTCAATTAAATTACTAAAATGTTCAAAAGCTGTTTAAATAGGTTTAAACTCTAATAGACCTATTCTATAGATACCGTTAGAGGTTAGACACTTGTGCAACTACAGTGGTTAAGATGGATCAGTTTAAAAAATGATTCAAGGGATATGATATAAATATGATCAAGCTTTATAATAAGGTATGAGTTAAGATTAATGCTTTATTATGATTTAATTATTAATCGTTCTATTTAATTAAAGTGATCTTGATATTTGGGAAATAAAAATACTAAAAAGTTTCGTGATTATTCTGCTATGGTTGGGATTGGATCTTATCCTGATTTTCCAACAATTAGATCATATTTTCATGCTTAAAAACACGATAGAAATAGTTAATTGTGCAAGTAAGATTAATTATGCATAAAATGTCATCAGTTTTGTAACTTAATTTTTGTTCCTCCATTTTTTGAATTCTAATTTTGTCTACCACTTGAACTACACCTTCTTATGTATAAGTCACAATTTAAATCTAGTTTTGATAAGTAATAAGAGCTAGAAGTGCATCTTTGAATGTGATTTCATAAAAGGTACAAATACAAGTTTCCAAAAAATGCAAATTTGTGAAAGAGTTTATTTTATTTCTATTAGCTCATCTAAAATTGCAAAATTACTTGGCTCAGGGCTGAATGGTTAAAGGGAGAAGATTAGAAGGTCATGCGAGAAGAATGACAATAGGTTTTCTAGGCTAAAATTTCAAACCTGTACAATTTCATTGCACAGTTGAATTTCTAACATATTTTGTCTTAGAGATTAAGATGATCATAACCTAAATGTTGATATAAATACATTTCTAACACTTGAATATTAATTTTTATGATCTACAAAATGTGTCA
Source organism: Erythroxylum rotundifolium (assembly GCA_027563915.1). Taxonomy (NCBI): domain Eukaryota; kingdom Viridiplantae; phylum Streptophyta; class Magnoliopsida; order Malpighiales; family Erythroxylaceae; genus Erythroxylum; species Erythroxylum rotundifolium. Next base: position 15,156 of record JAOSBO010135077.1, read on the forward strand.
TAATCTAGTTTTGTCAAATTTTGACACTATAAGGTCCTCTTTCAAGGCTGAAAGGGCTGAACAGGTAAATCTGAATTGACCAATATACCTATCTACATTTGTGTGAAATAAAGCTAAATTTCTTTCTTAAATATGTCGAAATTGTTAGAGTCTAATCACTTTAAGCATAAGGGTCAATCAAGTAATTAATTTGCAATGAAATAAAGTTGAAAATCTTTTTTATATAAACTTGAATTTAAAACTTTATAATTCAGTCATTTGTATTGATGTTTAATGCATGTATTATTATCTAAATTAATTTTATTGTGATGTTTCTTGATTGTTTAAAAGCTACCCAATTTGATAACACAATGATAGCCTTGATCATAGATGTATTATATGTTTCAATTAAAGAATATTATATATTCGATTCAATTTTAGTTATTTGAAATAAACTTATAACATTGTTATGTTATTGATTGTAATCTTCTCATGGGATCAACCCTTATTTACCCTATACTAAATGTAACAGCCCAGACCACCCTCTCATAGATATTGTCTGCTTGGGCTTTGAGCCTAGGCCAAAACCTCATGGTTTTGCTCTTCCCAGCCCAGCTAGGAAAACGCGTATATGGGAGAGAGGTATCGATACCCTTATAAGGTATACTTTGTTCTCCTCTCCAACCGATGTGGGATTTCACACTATCCACCTCCTTAGGGCCCAGCCTAGCTGGCATAACGGGTCGAAAACTGGCTCTGATACCATTGTAACAACCCAGACCACCCACCTATAGATATTGCCCGCTTTGGGCCTTGGGCCCAACCCAAACTCTCAAGGTTTTGCTCTTCCTAGCCCAGCTAGGAAAACGTGTCTATAGGGGAGAGGTATCTATATCCTTATAAGGCATATTTCGTTTTCCTCTCCAACCGATGTAGGATTGTTACAATCCAACCCCCTTAGGGCCTAGCCTAGTTGGCATAACGGGTCGGGAACAAGCTCTGATACCATTGTAACAGTTTAGACCACCCTCCCACAGATACTGTCTACTTTATGCTTTGGGCTTAGCCTAAACTCTCACGATTTTTCTCTTCCTAGCCCAGCTAGGACAACGTGTCTATAGGAGCGAGGTATCCATACCCTTATAAGGCATACTTCATTCTCCTCTCCAACCGATGTGGGATTTTACACTATCCACCCCCTTAGGGCCCAACCCTCTTTAGGGCCCAGCCTAGCTGGCACAATAAGTTGGGAACTAGCTCTGATATCATTTTTAACAGCCCAGACCATCCTCCCAAAGATATTGTCCGCTTTGGGCATTTGAGCCTCTAAGAAAATGTGCATTAGGGGGAGAGATATCTATATCCTTATAAGGCATATTTTGTTCTCCCCCTAATACGCGTTTTCCTAACTAGGTTAGGAAGAGCAAAACTGTGACGGTTTGGGTTGGGCCCAAAGCCCAAAGTGGACAATATCTATGAGAGGGTCATTAGCTTCATCCTTTCATTCATATTTAGATGAAAAGCAAGAGATGGTTGCAACTATTTTGAAGCAACTATCTAAACTAAACTTGGAAGACCAACCTTGATGTATTATCTTTCCAACCTTGGAAAGACCTCTAACATTTAGTTTAGGTTTATTATATTTATTGCCTAAATTTTATGGTCATGTAGGTGAAGACCTCACAACATTTAAAAGAATTTATGGTTATGTGTTTGACTATGAGGAAGAACAAGTACGTGCTTTTCCATATTTATTGCATGATTTTGCTAAAGGTTGGTTATATTATTTGCCACCTAGATTTGTTAATGCATGGGCTGAATTCATAAATCTTGTCTTGAAAGTATTTCCCTGGTAGTAAAACAGTATCTATTATGAAGCAAATACATGAAATCAGACAAAATGCAAATTACTGTATCAATATTGGGAAAGATTTAAAAGACTATACATTAGTTACCCTAACCATCATATTAACGACCAATTATTGATACAATGTTTTTATAAAGGCCTTTTGCATAATGATAGAAGCATGATAGATGTCATCAGTGGTGGAGTGTCAGTAGATAAGACTCTTGAACAAGCTATACAATCAATTTCTAATATGGCCAAAAACTAATAGTATTTTGGAACTGAAAATGAAGTTAGCCAAACTAGGAGAGTTGATGTGCATTAAAAAAAAAAGAAAATTGAATTAAGCTATAAAAGGTTAAAAACCCATAATTCCTTCCAAAAGATTCTCAGTAAAAGAAAGTTTAACCAGATAAAGTAACCAATCTATAAAGCATTATAAAATTTTAAAAAATTGAAATTAGAAACTAGCTACCTCACCAGCTGCTAATGTAATAAGGTTCTAATGCAAGATTGTCACAAAAGGTAGATTTATAAATTCTAATGGCAATATATATTTCAGTCATCAATTGTTCATAGTTTCTTTCTATATTATTCAAACCATCTTAGGGAAAATTCTTAACAAAATTCTCATTTAATTACTTTTGATTCTAAACTGGTTATGGGTTATATTTTCCAAGCTCGTGCTTGTAGAATTTACACTGATTTTACTCATTCTACTAATATATGTCCTTTTTTACAAGTTCAATATATGAACACTGTTAGTAGTTATTCTAGATAACCCCATAAGAAAAATATTCCTTTTTTAAACACATATAATAGGACTGGAGATACCACCGAACCTCATATATGGAACTAGGGCAAACCCAACTTCCTTTACTACTAATTAGAATAAGCTGATACTTTTTTTTGTGTCGAACCCACCTCAAAATCAACCTTTTGGTTCTTTATTAAAAGATATAGTGAAACAACTGGCTAATCAAATTGGGTAGGTTCATATTTAGGGTATATAATAGCAAAAGAAAATAGATTCACACTTGAAACATTTAGACAACTTAATAGGACATATTTGCATTGGCTTGAGTAATGTAAAAACTTAGCAATCCAAAAAACTTCCAGACCAACCCATGGCCACCCATAAAGAAAATGCCAATGTAATGCTGCTTAGGAGTGGGAAGGAATTAGAAGAACCTAAAGAGAGCAAAAGAAACCTTATGCTAAAGTCAAATAGGCTAATATATAGTTACTAAAAGGGGGGGAGGATTAGGAATAATGCCAATATAGACTACTAAATAACTACTACTTGTCAAAAGAATACGGAGGATTCTTATAGATAAGGGTGGCGTTATAGGTGTAATGGGTTCATATAAGCTACTTAGAGAATAATATCTTATAGTAAATCAGGACTAAAAGACACATTTTATAGACCATAATGCAAATCTTCATGATAAGAGAGAAGCTATAATGGAAAATTAAGGATAAGATTAAGAGTGGTTTAAACACCTAGATATTGTTTGATAATAGAAGTGATTTGAGGTTTCCATATCTATGCCTTAAAGTCTCACTAACTTTTTCTGCATAATTTTTCATATAATTTAATTATTTTAGCATACAATGTTCTGATTGGACATAAACTATTCTCGCATATTTTCTCTCGATGATGAAAACCACTCGTGTTTTACTTTTTGTTTACCATTTCACAATAGCAATCTCCCGTTCTCTTAACTTTTTACACTCTTTGCTTCCTCCATAAGTTCTTCAAAGAACTAGACAAACTCAAACAATGAATTCAAACTTTTAGATTCCAAGAAACCTAATGAAATAGCGGTTGAGGATTGAAAAGAAATCACAATTTTAGCATAAAAGTAAGGAATTCAAATTAAAAAAAGGAAAAACTAGTAAAAGTTCTAAAGAATATTTGAAAATTTTTATTCATTTAATCATACCTAAGTAACTTCTTCTTTTCTTTTCTTTTTTACCACAACAATATGGACTTGATAAAATAATTATGTAATTAATCGGGGTTTAGAACAATATTAAATGAAAGGCATGAAACAAGAAATTGAACAAAGAATTGCAAGATAGCATTTTGATTTTAAGGTTGGCTTCGGAACACTCTCTCAGATAGGATAAAGTTTTGGTTACATATCATTAGTAAAAGCTCAAGGTAGGGAATGGCAACCTACAGGAAAGCATTCAATAGAGGCGACTAATGGGAGGTCATGGGCTTGGAAAAACATTTAATGACAATCAATAACGATCCTAAAGAGGCAGAACAACTTCCTGAGAATCATGTTCCTGCTCAGGTTGACAGATACTCTCCTAAAAGTTAGGACAAAGAGAATGACAAAGGCAACCCTGAACCAGTCCAACAGGAATGTGATCTTCAAAACCAGGAGGGTGACCTAATTCAGTCTCCATTGAATATTGGGGAGACCACTAGAGAAGAGGGAGAGTCTGCTTTTAGTGGTGGAGCACCAATTCCTTTGCACCATGCTATAAATTTACAGCAAGAGGAACTACAGATGAGAACTACCCAGGGGGAGCAGTTTGACAAAGTCATATCAAGGAAGAGCAGTAGGAGTAGTTGGAAGGGCTTTAAAGGCAAGAATACTCTTTTATGTCTCTGATAGTATGGAATGTACGTGGAATAAATAACCCATCCAATATTAATGCGTTAAGGGATTTTTTCTAAGGGAAAAAACCTTTTCTTTTTTTTTGTCTATTGGAAACTAAAATTAGAGTAGCAAGACTGAATAAACTAAGTTGTTTAGGTAGCAAGTGGCTATTTCTTTCAAACCATCAGAGTCATGCCTATGGAAGGATTATTATTGCATATGATGGTAAATTTCTAGAGGTGAGGGCTTTGGAATATAGCTAGCAATTTATATATATTGAGCTATATTTCAAATCAAAAAATGTTAGAGTTCTAGCTACTTTTGTTTATGGTTTTAACACTATTTTTAAAAGGACAGAACTCTGGAATTCTTTGCAAAGGATTAAGCCTATGATTAATGGCCCATGTTTAGTTAGTGGTGATTTTAACACCACTCTCTTTAGGTCGGAAGCAGAGGGTAATTGCAATTTGCTAAACTATTCCCCTGACATGTTTGATTGTATGCAAGAGGTAGAACTCACGAATTTAAACTCTGAAGGTCATCGATTCTCTTGGTGAAATAAACAAAGTTCAACTTGGCACCTTAGGAAAAAGTTGGACAGGGTGTTGGTGAATGTGGAATGGCTAAACACTTACACAAGTAGTGTAGTACAGTTTTTGGACCCTGGAATGTCAGACCATACTCCTATGAGAATGGTTAATATGTTCTCCTCTACAAAAATCCATCATCCTTTCAGATTTAACAATTTTATGGTTGATATGGATGGATTTCAAGAAGCAATTATGAAGGGTTTAAGGAGTGAGTTTTATGGGACTAAGCAATTAATTTGTCTCCAAAAGCTCAAGTCTATCAAAAAAGAGCTAAAGGATCTTAACACTCAGAGAGGTAGGAATATCTCTAAGGATCTAGATTCAGCTAAAGATAATCTCTTAACTATTCAGAAAGCTTTGGCAGATTTTCCCATTAGTGTTTCCCTAGCTACAGCTGAAAAGGAAGCTCTTCAAAAATACTTGCAATTGATGGATAACCACTTTTCCCTACTGAAACAGAGATCTAGGGTTAATCGGATTAAGGATGGGGAAAGGTGCTCTAAATTCTTCTTTAACTCTATCTTAGCCGGGAAGAATATGAATAGAATCAATTCTATTACCACTGAGGTAGGTGCAGTTGTTTTTGGATAGGAGGATCTGGTTAAGGAAGCCTTGTTCTTTTATAAAAACCTATTAGGTTCAGAAGTCTACCCAACTAGCCCTGGAGATGCTCTTGAGAAATTCATCTTAGTAAGACTCCTTGACCAGGAGGTTTCTCAATTAATCACTCCAGTGACAGAGAGAGTAGTTTTCAATATGAATGGCTTTAAAGCACCAGGTCCTGATAGCTTGAATGGTGTTTTTTATCAGAAAATTTGGAGTCACGTTGGGAGTCCAGTAAAGGAAGTTGTGCATGAATTTTTTCAAAAAGGAGTTTTGTTAAAAGAGATTAAAAAGACATTCCTTTGTCTGGTCGGAGTGACTATAGACCTATTTCCTCATCAAAATCATTGCCAAAATATTGGCAAATCGCTTGAAGGAGGTTCTGCATCTCCTCATCAGTGAGAATCAAGGTGCTTTCATTAGGAATAGGGATATTGGTGATAACATTTTGCAAGTATAAGAATTGCTGAAAGGGTATAACCGACGCAACAACCCACAAAATTATACAATCAAGGTTAATCTTTAGAAAGCATTTGACAATGTCGACTGGAGTTTCCTAATTCAAACCATGGAACTCATAAACTTTCCTCCTAGATTCACAGGATGGATTCAAGAGTGCATCTCCACTGCCTCTTATGGTATACTGATAAATGGGAGTCCCTCGGAGATCTTTAAAGGCAAAAAAGGACTGAGACAAGGGGATCCTCTATTCCTTTTATCTATTCCTAATTTGTATAAAGGTCCTTACCCAAATGTTAAAGCAAAATGTTTCTAAGGACTCCAAATTTAGATTCCATGCTAAATGCAAGAAGCTCTCTCTAACAAATTTTTGTTTTGTAGATGACCTTATTTTCTTATGCAAGGCTAATGTCCATTCAATCTCTCTCTTGATGAATACACTCAAGCTTTTTAAGGAATGGTCGGGGCTAGGAATTAACCTTCAAAAGAGTTTTTTCATTCTCTCCAAAAGTGCATCTCATCTTACAAGTGCCTTGTCTATAGCTACGGGAATGAAAGGTAAGGTACCTCCTCTTCATTATCTAGGAATCCCTATTCAATTTAGGCGATTGAGGTTCTGTGAATGTTTACCACTAATTGAAAAAATTCAGAAACATTTGGGCTCATGGACGAATAGATCCCTATCCTATGGAGGGAAAATCTAGCTTTTGAAATCAGTCATTCTGTCAATGCAAACCTACTATTGCTCCTATCTCTTCATTTTAAAGGGGCTTTTCAAAACAATTGAAAAACTTATGAAGCAGTTTCTATGGAGTAAAGGTAATGGGGTGCGAGGTATAGCAAAAGTAAGCTGGAAGACTGTTTGTAAGCCAATGGAAGGAGGTAGTTTAGGTCTGGAATTTATTTATCAGTAAAACAGGCTTCTTACGACCAAACAGATCTGGAGAATTCTAAGTGAAAAGCAATCTTTGTGGATTAAATAGATCCACATCTATATATTAAAAGGTAAGAGCCTTTGGGCACTAAAGACCAAGGATAGCTATTCTCGGTTCTTTAACCAAATCCTAAGATTGAGGGCAGAAATTAAGCAAAATGTTACTTGTCAAATAGGGAATGGTGAAGACATCTCTTTTTGGTATAACAATTGGACAGGGCAAGGTGCCTTAATCCATAATCATTTAGCTATATCTCCATTGGAGAGAATCCCTAAGAAAACAAAGCTATATGAGGTGGTCAGTAATGGAACTTGGATGTTAACATCAAAGGAGATGAGAGTTTTGTCTATTCAGCAATTTAGAAGCTCTGGAGGAAGTGACATTTATCTATGGCATGGAATCCCAACATCCGAAATATCGCTAGGGAAAGCTAGGAACTGAGGGAGGGGAAGGTAACGAGAGTTGCATGATCCTCCTTAATTTGGAATAAGTATTTTAGGCCAAATGCTAGTTTTCTTCTCTGGTTAGTGATATTGGACAAACTCAATACTATGATTTGGTTAAGGTTCTTGTCCTTATCTAAGACTTGTATCATATGCAATATAGAAGACAAAACTAGTGAACACCTTTTCTTTGAGTGTGTATACACTAAGGAATTATGGGAAAAACCTCAAGTATGTGCCTTCCTGGATTTAACTATCACAGAATCTTTGACATTCTACTACACCTACCTCGTATGCACATCTCAAAACCTGACAAGGATATCATTATGATCTCGATAGCTACATGTACATAGACAATTTAGAAGGAGAGGAATAACAGATGGTTTAAGGGGGAGACTATCTCTATGACCTCTCTTATAAACCTCACAATAGCTAGCAGCAGAGAACAAGTGCTTACTCGCCAGTTGAACCTTCACTGCAGTAGGGGTATAGCTCTCACTTGGAGACTTTAACTTTACTGCCCCTGGAGTACACTACCGTATAAGTATACAGAGTCAATTAACCTAGCACAATCAAGCTTTTCCAATAATCCCTATCATTCAGACCGAGTTCACTTCAGATCAGTTCAGAAGGTTTCATGCATAGCCAGTTGTCAATTAGTCTAGTGCAGGACAAAAAGGGACAAAGCTTTTAATAAATGTTGCGGCTCTTACCTGTGGGGACAGTCCAGAGTTTCCTCAATACTCTTCTTTCGATCCATATACGAGACGGTTCATTGTTGATCGAATGTCCTGGACTTATTAATCAAGTAAAACACACAGATAACATTGAAGGGGGAAGATTAACCTTACCTCAGAGATGATCAACCCTTCCGAAGTCTCACTGTTGCGCTGTATCTCCGGCTCCTCAAAAGAATGAGACTGGAGGTGTAAGGGATAATCTAGAAAATGGATCAGGGTTAGGACATACTATAATGGAAGAAGAGTCAAGTTAGATGAGCCCATAGTGAAGCGTCAATCGGCAGAGGACAAAACAATTGATGGCCTCCTTAGTAACTCACCTTTGCCTCCAAAAAGGAAGTGAAGAAGAAGAATCGCGAAAGTGAAAAGTCAGTATACCCTAAATGAAAACGGTTGTAACTTGTTTCATACGTTGTTGTTTTTGCAGCTACTCAATCAACTAGGAACTTCAAGTGGGTCTATCCCACGTATTATGCTCCTTCTTTTCCGTTTAATGAAATTTATTTAATTTCTCTAAAAATAATAGCTAATACATGAGAAAATATCTTGTCGTCGTTCGGAGTACGGTAGCAATGTAAAAAAGGGACGGATCCTTGTTTGTGAAGGACTATTAATTTATCATCATGAGGTTGTAAGTCCGCAAAATTTAGGTATAGACACTTAATGCTCAGCTACCCGCGGAAGTGCTGGAAGGCATTGGTGGAGTCTACCATCTTATCATAGTTTAGTCACTCGAAAAGGTCTTACTCCCCCAAGAAATCGCGATAGACCTATAGATCGTACTCCATGGTGCCTTGAGCCCTCACAACATCTGGCAACAACATGTCATGTCCGAGAGCTTGCAGAAGTCGCTATGTAGTGCCTCACGTGCTTCTTTTAGCTGTATAACCTCTCACTTTTTCTCCTCTTCGAGGACTGCTAGGGTGCTAGTCAGTCTGTCATTGTGCATAGAAAGTTGACCTAGGTCTAAGCAGACCATTCTATCTTTATAGCAGCGCATTCAGCGGAAACAAGCAATGACCTCAAAGCCCTTATAAACACAAAGATATAATACTTAGTGTTGATAGCAATTGATAAAGGAAACCACTTATTGCGGTGTACAGAGGTGAAAATGCACTCTTACTTACGGTCTACATGGAGGACCAAGCCTAACTCCATTATACAAAATCAATCACCTTCACGCCCCAGCTGTGGGAAGAATACCTCGATCGTAATCCTCGACCCTTTAACCTACTATGTTGAGCGATCATGCGTACGAGTCAATGCTGCCTCATCTGTCACTTCCATAGGAAAAACGTACTCCTACGGACCCACTAGGTTAACCTCCTAGTCTACGGGGGTCTCCCTCCTCTTTCTTGAAGGAGCAGCGCTTGCTAGTTGCTACACTTCTTAGTTACCTTTTCATAAGCTCGAGCATATTTATATCTATCCCCCTAAAAGACTAAAGGTATGCTTGTTTGGGGGAATGGGAAAGAGGCAATGGGAATGAAATGAAAACTAATGCTTGGTCGAGGGTTATGATTAGATAGGTAATATTATCATTCCTTACTTTAGGGGTTTACTCCATTCCTCTCCTATTGGCATATAAAATATAATTAATTAAGATAAAATATAATTAAATAATTAATTAAAATAATTAATCAAGATAAAATCTAATTAATTAAAATATTGTAATAATTAATTCATTAATTACAATATAATAAATTAAAATATTATTATTTAATTACATTAAATTATATTTGATTAAAATATTATTATT
>JAOSBO010135824.1:0-25104 GCA_027563915.1 Erythroxylum rotundifolium
TATCACATTTGATCATTGTTTGAGTTTTCACTTTTCATTTCCCAAAAATCCAAAAATACCTTTTTACACACTTTTCTATTATTTAGTTCAAGTCATTTAGTTTAATCAAAACAATTCAAAACCCCACTCTTAATTAATTTAGTTTGCATTTCCTTACAACTAGGCTAGCTTGGATCATTTTCTCTAGTTTCCAACTAAGTGAGACGACCTGGGGTTGCACTTTCTATTGCAATCCTTGAAATTAATTTTTTTGATTCAATTTCTAAGGGTGTGATTCAAAGACTCAACCATACAGCCGATCAATGAGTAGCTAGCCCATCAAACTCCTTGCACCAGTTTAATCACTAATCTCCATAAAATATCTAAAAATGATGATAGCACTATAAACTCTTTATCTAAGGGGATGTTCCCTGATACATGTTTCAACTAATAATTCCTATAAGCAGAAACTAGATTAATAGCCTATAAAAATTCATTATGAACAGATAAAGAATTATAATGAAACACATAAGAGTTCACTGCTCATTAAGATTGTGGTCCGTAATAAGCAAATGATAAAATGTATGTTTTAAGATTAAAGTAATGACCTACTTTATTCATTAAAACATATGTGATTCTAGATTCATTTAATAGCGCCGTTATTGATAGACGACTACTATCTTGACATGAAACTCATCATTCCCTTGAAGTAAACTACTTTACTTAAATGAAGATAAGTCACAATGCTACATTCTAAACCATAATGAAATGACCAAGTTTATTATTCAACTGTGAATCAATTAATTTAGATTCTAATAATATACATGCTTCCCATACATCTTCATATATATGTATATTATTAACAAAAGAACTTTAGTTCCTTATGACTAGTTATATTATACTTATATAAATAAAACCAAACTTTTTTGCTTTATTAATGATAAAAATTTTTATTACAAGCCTGTAACTCAAAGAAGATTAAGTTTCATGTAAATACACTTTCTTTCCAGGGCATTATATTTACATAACTCCAACAATCTCCCATTTTTCCTACAATCTCCCATTTTTCCTAAAGTAAGCTTGACATATTCCTCATTCCCATCCCTTCTAGGTGACCCTCAAAGCCCTTTTGAGGCAATGTCTTTGTGAACAGATCAACAAGGTTTTGCTTTATGGGGATCTTTACCACATTCACTTCCCCACATTGTATTATCTCCCTTATGAGATGATACTGTCACTCAATGTGTTTTGTAGCTTTGTGCTTCTGAGGTTTTTTAGAATTAACCACTACCTCACTATTATCATAATAAAGTGTAATGGCTTTTTCTACCTCTGGAACTACCTCCAAATCATTTTGGAACTTGTAGAGCCAGACTGCTTCCTTTGCTGCTTCATAACCAGCAATATACTCAGCCTCCTTAGTCAAATTAGTAATACAAGATTCTTTGAGACTCCTCAAGACTATGGTTCCATCTCCTAAATTAAATATAAAATTAGAAGTTGATTTCCTTAAATCAACATCAAATTGGAAATCAAAATTTATATATCTTGTCAGAATAAGATTACTTCATGAGTAAACAAGCATTAAGTTCTTTGTCTTATGAAGATACTTAAGTATACACATAACTACAGTCTAATGCTCCAATCCTGGACTAGATTGAAATCTACTTACTAGTCCCATTGCGTAACTGATATCCAGTCTAGTGTAAAGCATTGCATGCATTAAGCTTCCAACTATTGAAGCATATGGAATGTTACGCATGCGTTCAACCTCCTCTTGGGTTTTAGGTGTTTATTCCTTTGATTCCATGTCTAGTAGGTGTGAAACACCTCTTGGAATCTTGCATGGCGAACTTATTGAGTATATTCTCAATGTAGGTTAATTGAGACAAAGCTATCTATTTGTTCTTACAATCACTTATAAGTTTGATCCCTAAAACATAGTTAGCCTCTCCCAAATCCTTTATTGAAAACTGTCCATTCGGTCATTCCTTAATTGTAGATAACATTCCCACATCATTTTCAATGAGCAGAATGTCATCAGCATATAGGATTAGGAAAGTAACCATGCCTTTTTGTATTATTTTATAAACACAGAGCTCATGTAGGTTTTGTATGAATCCATAGGTTTTGATAGACTTATGAAACCTAAGGTTCCAAGACCTAAATTCTTGCTTAAGTCCATAAATGAACCTTTGCAACTTGTATACCTTATGCTATTGCCAAAAGAATCCGAATGGACTTAAGTATGCTAACCAGAGAAAATGTCTCCTTATAGTCTATACAATCTTTTTGAGTACAGCCCTTAGCTACCAATCTAGCTTTAAAGGTCTCTACCTTTCCATCTGATCCTCTTTTCCTTTTGTAGATCCACTTGCGCCCTATGGCTTTTATACTTGGTGGTAGATCTTCAAAGATCCAGACTTTGTTAACGTACATAGAATCTATTTCTGATTCCTTCGCCTTGAGCCATTTTTCTACATCAACATCATTAATAGCCAGTGCATACATAATGGGATCTGTTTCTTCTTAGTTTGAGATGGCAATTATGCCTTCTCTTAGATCTAGATACTTACCTAGCTGTCCACATGTGATACCCAAATATCCCCTGGGAGGATAGGTAGATGCCACACAAGATAATACAAACAAATCAAAACATTTTATGAAAACATGGCATTAAAAAGTTTTCATTAGAACCAATTCAGGAAAACATACATTACATTATATCGCACAGACTTAAAGACAAATTTGTTCCAAAAATGAAAACTAGCTTCATAAACAAACCAAAATATATTCAAAGTACACTTTTATCAACACAAGACTCGGACTCCATTGGCCATTGTAGCTGACTCATTCCAGTCTTTATAATCCTCATTCTGATCCTATACAGGGCAAATCCACCTTCTCAAGCATATAGCTTAGTGAATAATAACTAAACTATATATAAAGTGATAACCCATCATACTGAATCATGTAAAGGAATAAGCATGCATTAATAGATTGGTTTTACAATAAAACACACATAATGCATTTCAGAACATATTTTATAGTTGACAGAGCTAAATAAAAAAAGAGGGTATAAACCCTTTAGAATCATAATACAATTTTTTCTATGTCAAAAGCAAACATCTTTCAGGACAAAAAATCAAATGGTTGCCAAGCCATTATAGAAGCGGGTAACGAGACTTATACAGGAGAGACCGAAGTCTCGACACTCAAGGGTCATAGGAGTTTGGTCTTGACACCGAAGTGTCACAAGAGAGACTGAAGTCTCGACACTAAGGTGTCATAGGAGCACCTGTAGACCATTCTAGGCAAGCATATTTACCCACAACTAGGACTCAACAGTTTTAAAACCAAAACAAAGTCATTTCAAACATTTCATGTGCAAAGCAAGTAGTCAATCATATTCACATGCAAGCAACACTTCCAATGATATAAACATGTATCAAACACCTCATACAATCATTGTCCAGAATTTGAAACACAATTGGCATAAAACAAATTCAACAAATAGAACAAAGTAAGGTGTAACTGTCTAAGATTACTCACAAAAGCTCCCTTATTGCATATTGCCTCAAAGTCCCGACAATATTTGGAAGTGGTCGCTCTATACATTCCTCTATAACAATTAACACATATACAAATTACTATTGTGTATGATTAGTAATTCATTCATGTATACTCAATATGTATGATGCATATTCATAAGAAATTCTTGGGTATATATCCTTACTAAGCTGATGTAAACGTCAATTGTACTTCAAAAGTTCCAAAATTCATACATTCAATTTGTACAACATATATCTCTCAATTCTAATATCCAAAAATAAAAAACTTTATACCAATATAAAGATAAGAGAATAAGATACAAATTTGGTGCGGAAATCCTAGCCTAATTCATTCTACATCAATATAGTTTATTCAATATCAAAACGGCATGATTTCTATCTCAAGTAGTTCTACAGCCTTAGTTAAGACTCAATTTCGAGTCAGATTTTGAAATTCTTAGAGATAAAATTAAACTTAGACTTTTGCAAGAAAGTTGTAATCGTATGAATCTACTTTAATATGAATTAAGAATGAAATCATTTAAAAATCTATAGGTCAAGATATACTCAAATACAAAGCATGTTCAAAGAAAATATTCCACTTATGAAATTCCAGAACTGTTCATCATTTCCATCCCATTTTAATAAATCAATCTATCCCTAATGACTTTAGAAGGCTATAATTTTTGCAGGAGATGTAAAATAATATGTTTTGAGTCTAATGGTTTAAGTCCCATGCCATTTGGATGTCAGGAGAAAGACACTATCAAAGGATGTTCAAAACCGTCTAAAGCTTTCAGGTAGTGAATCTTTTAACAGCCGAAGCACGATCACGACTTCCTCTGCCTTTTAACAGAGTCGCGATCGTGCTGAAGCATGATCATGACCTGATTTGTTTTATTCTTTCTCTTTCATTCTTTCTTGCCATTTTTAACTCATAGCTAAACAAATGTTCCTCAATATCTTAAGTTTCTAATGACATCAAATTCATAAATTTTGGTCTAGTGTCATGCAAGTTATAATAAAAAATCCACAGTTTGTTTTTACACTTTGACAAAATACAAATTTCATCTTCAACCAAAATTTCTAGACTCTTAAAGACATACTTCAAATTCGATTCCTGCATGAAAAATGTAGTTCAATGTCTCTAGTTTACTTTAAATCAAATTCCATACAATTTCAATAACCACATATCAGGTTATTCCCGAAATACGAACATAAGTTTAGTAAAATTCTGCATATCTCATACTCCAGCTTACTTCAAACTTTCATCTTATTATTCATATCTCTGAATCTACTTCTTCCATCACCACCCACATATGCATCAACACCATTTATGCATGTAGCAACGCACAAGCATGAAAATGTACACCATTTATGCAAGTATTCAGTTACAACCATTAAAACCTCAACCGAAATCATTTACACTATCATAACACTTACTTGATTAAGCTTTTCTCTCTTTAGCAATATTCAAAAAATTTGGAGAGCAAACTAGAGATTTCAGTGTTGGATGAAAATAGGATTTAGCAGCAATCAAAACCTCTAACGATAGAAAACTTTTCAAGGTGTAACCTTGATAGATTATCCAAAAGCCAATAGACAAAAATTGGTATGATGGTGTTTCGGTGATGGTAAAACAAGAAAACAAGTGCAGATGGTTTCGGTGAAACCAAAGGAAGGAGTTGGAGAAACATTTTTCTTGATGCCTAGGTGTTTTGTTTGTGCTTTAACACATGTATCCTTTGCATGTTTTCCTCTAGTCCACAAGATAAGTTACCAATTGCCTCCTAGTTATAGGTCCATATGTCTTTCCATAATAAATCCATTTGTCACGTCATAATTTGTCTCTTGATATCTTTATTTTTCTTAATCTAAATTACCTCAAATTTTCAATAGCTTTCCTAAATATCCAAAATTTCTTTGAAAATGTGGAATTTATTTTAATACATACCAATTTAATAATCCAAAGTTCACACTTTAACCACATTAAAAAAAATCACTTAAACCTAGAAAAATGTCAATGAATGCATCTGTAAATATTTGCATGCCTCAAAAATACATATGCACATATAAATGAATATGCAACTATGTAAAGCATAAAATGCATTGAAATTCCTCAATATTCTAACCCTTAACATAGGGTGTTACAATTCTTCCCTCCTTAAGAAAATTTTTTCCTTAAAATTCATACCTTATCTGAATAATTACAGATACTGAGCTTTCATGGTTTCTTCTGGTTCCCATGTTGCTTCTTCAAGTCCATGGTGTTGCTAGAGTACTTTCACTAAAGATATTTGCTTATTCCTTGGTTTCCTAACTTCTCGGGCTAAGATAAAAACTAGTCCTTCTTCATATGATAAATTTGATTATACTTAAATTTGTTGCACTGGAATTTTGATTTGTCATTTCGGACCGATATCTTCTTAATGAAGAAGCATGGAACACATCATTTAGCTTGGCCAATTCTTCAAGAACAGGTAACTGATAAGCTACTGGTCTAACTTTTTTAAGAATTTTGTAAGGGCCAATGTATCACGGACTAAGTTTACCCCTCTTACAAAATCAAAGTACATTCTTCCACGGTGACACTTTCAAGAACACTTTATCGCCTACCTGATACTTAATATCTCTCCTTTTTAGGTCAGTATAAGACTTCTACCTATCACTGGAAGCTTTCAACCTTGTTTAAATAATCTGAATCTTTTCTTCAGTATCTTTCATAATTTCAAGCCCGATAATGTTATTTTCATTCAATTTGGTCCAGCATATAGGAGTTATACAATTCCTACCATACAACACTTTATAAGGCGCCATGTTTATTCTCGTATGACAACTGTTGTTGTAAGCAAACTCCATCAGAGTCAGATAATTATCCTAACTCCTTGGAAACTCTAACACGCAACCTTGCAACATATCTTCCTATATATGCATAAGTTGTTCACATTGTCCATCTGTTTAGGGATGGAAAGAAGTACTAAACTTAACTTGAGTTCCTAATGCTTTTTGTAAACTTTTCCAGAATCTTGAAGCAAATCAAGGATCATAATAAGAAATATTTGACAACCGTACTCCATACAATCCCACTATCTCATTCACATATAAATCTATGAGTCTATATAAAGAATAGTCAGGGAGAGCAGGAAAAAAATGAGCGGATTTAGTAAACTTATCCACAATCACCCATATTGCATCATGCTTCCTTCGAGTGAGAGGAAGTCAAGTGAAAAAATCCATACTAATGTTATCCCATTTCCACTGAGGAATAGAAATAGCATGTATCAAACTGGATGAAACTTGATGTTCAGCTTTAACCTTCTTACACATCAGACATTTAGCTATGTAATCCACAATATTCTGTTTCATACCTGACCACTAGTAATGTTGCTTTAGATCTTAATACATCTTGTTTCCACCAGGATGCACAGTAAATACTATATTATGAGCCTCAAACAATAGCTTCTTCTTTAATTCATCAATGGATAGCACACACAACTGATCTTTGTATTACAATTCACCCTTGCATAGAAAAATCAGGCTGTTTATCTTCCTGAGTAGCCAAGATAAGTTGTTGTAACTTATCATCAACTATTTGAGCATTAGAAAATTTCTTGTCTTAAGATAGGCCTTACTTTCAACTAAGGTATTAAAGCTCCATTATATACAAATTCCCATTCACTCTACTTAAGTGATAATGCTAAAATGGTTTTCTGACTTAAGGCATCTACCATAACATTAGTCTTACCCGGATGATAATCCAGAACGTAATCATAGTCCTTGAATAGTTCCAACCAACGTCGTTGTCTTAAATTGAGTTCCTGCTAGGTAAGTAAATACTTCATACTCTTATGATCTATGAAAATTCTACACCTTTCATTATACAGGTAGTGCCATCAAATTTTATGGAGCACAGTATTGTTGTTAGTTCTACATCAGGATTAGGATGATTCTGTTTATGAGTTTTTAGTTGCCTAGAGGCATAAGCAACTATCTTTCCTCCCTGCATCAAAACACAACCCAAACTAGTTTCAAGTGCATAACTAAACAAAACATACTCCTTACTAGAAATAGGTTAGACCAATATAAGAGCCTCGGTAAGTATACATTTTAGTTGGTCAAAACTGTTCTGACATCTATCAAACCATTCGTACATCACTCGTTTCTATAATAGTTTAGTTAAAGGGGATGCTATCACTGAGAACCCCTTAACAAACCAATGGTAACATCTAACTAGTCCCAGAAAACTTCTCACTTCAGTCACATTCCGTGGTGGCTTCTAATTAACAGTCGCTTCTATCCTAGTAGGACCAACTCTAATTCCCTCAGAAGAAACAACGTGCCCTATAACTTATATCTCTTGAAGCCAAAAATCACATTTACTTAACTTAGCATACAACTGTTTTTCCCGCAGGGTTTGAAATACAATACGGAGATGTTCAGTATGGTTCTATTCATTCTTAGAATAAACCCGAACATCCTCTATAAACACCACAACAAATTGATCCAACTAAAACCTTAACACTCTATTCATCAGATCCATAAATGCTGCTGGAGCATTAGTTAACCCGAATGGCATTACTAGGAATTCATAATGTCTATAATAGGTCCTAAATGCAGTCTTCGGTACATCCACATCCTTTACCCGAAACTGGTAGTACCCTGATCGTAGATCTATCTTTGAAAATATTCTTGCATCTTTCAATTGATAAAATAAGTCTTCAATCCTTGGCAATAGATACTTATTCTTCACTGTGACTCTATTCAATTGTCTATAATTGATGCACATTCATAGTACGTCATCCTTCTTCTTAACAAACAACACCGGTGCTCCCCACAATGACACACTGGGTCGAATAAACCCTTTATTCGGAAGCTATTGTAACTACATCTTCAACTCCTTCAGCTTAGTAGAAGCCATTCTGTATAGTGCTCAGGATATAAAATTGGTGTCAGGCATAACTTCAATAGATAATTCCACATCCCTTTTAGGAGAGAGTCCAGGCAATTCCTTCAAAAACACTTCTAGAAACTCATTCACCACCGGAATATCTAGCAATTTACCAACCTCCTTCTTAGAATCAAGCACAAAAGCTAGATATGCTTCACATCCCTTCCTGAGAAGCTTCTGAGCTTGCATAGTAGTTACCACATTAGTAAAAGAGCTAGAGCGAATGCCATGCAATACTATTTCTGACTGATTGGGTCTCTTGAGTATAACTATCTTAGCATTATAGTCAATTACTGCCTGATGTTTGGATAACCAATCCATACACATAATCATATCCAATTTAAGAAAAAGTAATCTGATTAGATCTGCTACATACTCAATTCCTTGGATCTGAATAGGATAGTTCCTATACACATGATTAACCAACACACTACTGCCCAGAGAACCGGTTACATACATATAATACTCTAACTGATCTACAAGCCTTTTCATTATCAAACATATCTACATCAAAGATATAAGAATGAGTGGATCTAGGGTCAATCAATTTATGCATTTTAGAATTAAAGAGAGAAACAATACTAACAATGATGTCTGGTACATCCTGATCCTCACAAGCTTTCAGTGTATAAGCTAGAGCTGAAGCAGAAGGCATAACTAGTCGATTCACAGTTTCTGAGTGGGAACTCAGATTAGGTCTATTCTGATTATATCCTCCTCGACCTTTACCTCGTCCTCTGTTCCTAGCAGATGCATGAGAGACTTCCTTATTGGATTGTGATGTCTGAGATTGTTTGAGAGGACAATACGCTCAGTACTACCACAGTGAAACCATGTACCCGTACTCCTCCAACAAACACCCCAATGATATGCAGAGCAATAAAGGAACTCTGGGGAACCTTAACCTTGGCCCCTAGAGCAACCACTTTTAGAAATAGTCAATAAGGGAAAGTTTTGTCACCTTCCTCAAGTCTGGAATCCTTAAGTAACTTCTGGTGTAAAGGAAGCACCCTCCTGACTTTGTTTACCTAAGGACTGACCTCCTCTAAGAAAGCCCCTCGATTGACTTCTTTCTCTTCTAACCATTTCCTGTCTCTCTATTTTCATTGCAACCTGTACCAGCTGATGGTAAGCCACTTGCTATAACTAAGTAAATGCTGCTAGAAGCTCTTTGATGGAGTCATGCAAACCATCCTCGAACTGATGACATCGGATCTCCTCAGTAAGCACAGTTTTAAGGGCATACTTATTGAGTCAGTTGAACTCCCGATCATACTCAGCAACTACTAAATTTCTCTATTTCAGACTAAAAAATTGCCTCCACTTATCCTTTCTATAAGCCTTCGTAATATAGTTTGCTTGGAACTCTTAGGTATAGAAATTCCAAGTCAGAGGCATCAGTGGTTGAGGACTCCTTATAACGAACTTCCACCATTTATAAGCAACTCCGTCTAGAAGGGAGATAGCACAGTGCACCATCAGCACTCTTTATCATCCCTGTCTAGAATTCAGCTCTCTCAGATTCCTATAGAGATATCCCAGTAAATTCCTCCACTCCATACTTCAATAGCTGATCAATTGGAGCCTTGGGTGTACTCATATGATGTAATAACATCATCATATCCTAGAATAGCTTAATCAAAGCCTCTCCCAAAGCTAGAGGAGAAGGTGGCACCTTAGCTTCCCCTTAATTGATCCCATAGGGTCCAGATATTACTAGAAGAGGTTGCTGGGAGCAAAGATGAGTTTGCTCCAGCTGGTTGCTCTCAGCAACCTCATCAGTGGCATCGGGAGATCCATCCATCGTTAATTCTATAGACAAAATATGGGACACCACATTAGGCCAAAACACAACTCGTACACTCAAATAAAAGCAATAGTTAAGCACTGGTTAAACCATAATTTTCTAAACCGTGCTCTGATGCCAAAAAGGTATGACACCCAAATACCCCCTAGGAGGATAGATAGATGCCACACAAGGTAGTACAAACAAACCAAAACATTTTACGAAAACATAGTATTAAAAAATCTTCCATTAGAAGTAATTCAGAACAAACGTACATCATATTATATCGCATGGACTTAATATAAATTTGTTCCAAAAGTAGAAACCAACTTGAAACATAGTTATTACAAAAAACTTACAACAATTCGGATTCATACATTTTATAAACAAACCAAAATATATTCAAAATACATTTTTATCAAAACAAGACTCAGACCCCATTGCCATTGCGGTTAACTCATCCCAGTCTTTATAATCCTTGCTTTGAAACTACACAGGGCAAATCCACCGTGCTAAGCATATAGCTTAGTGAATAATAGCTAATCTATATATAAAGTGATAACTCATCATACTGAATCATGTAATAGAATAAGCATGTATTAACATATTGGTTTAACAATAAAACATACATAATGCATTCCAAAACAGATTTTATAGTCAACAGAGCTAAATATTAAAAGAGGGTATAAACCTTTCAAAACTATAATACAATTTTGTCTATGTCAGAATCAAACATATATCATAACACAAAATCAGATGACTGTTAAGCAATTTACAGAAGCAGGTAATAGGATTTGTACAGGAGAGACTGAAGTTTCGACACCGAAGTGTCATAGGAGGGACCAAAGTCTAGTCACCAAAGTGTCACAGGAGCAGCTGTAGACCCTTCTAGGCATGCATGTTTACCTATAACTAGGACTCAACAGTTTTAAAACCAAAACAAAGTCATTTCAGACATTTCACATGCAAGTAGCACTTCCAATGATGTAAGCATGCATCAAATGCCTCAGATAATCAGTTTTCGAAATTTAGAACACAATTAGTATAAACCAAATTGAACAAACAGAACAAAGTAAGGTGTAACTGTCTGAGATTACTCACAAAAGCTCCTTTATTACTTATTGCCTCAAAGTCTCGGTAATATCTGGAAGTGGTCGCTCTATGCGTTCCTCTATGGCAATTAACACAAATGAAAATTACTATGGTGTATGGTTAAGAATTCATTCACGTATACTGAATATGTATGATGCATATTCATGACAAATTCTTGGGTATATTTCCTTACTAAACTGATGTAAACATCAATTGTACCTCAAAAGTTCCAAAATTTATACATTCAATTTGTACAACCCATATCTCTTGATTACATTACAAAATATATACCAATATGAAGATAAGAAAATAGGATACAACTTTGATGTTGACACCTTAGCCTTGTTCGGTCTACATCAATACAGTTTATTCAATATCAACAGGACATGATTTCTGTCTCAGGTACTACTACAACCTCAGTCAAGACTCAATTTCAAGCCAAATTTTGAAATGCTTAGGGACCGAATTAAACATAGACTTCTTCAAGAAAGTTGTAGCCATATGAATCTACTTTAATCTTAATCAAGAATCAACTCATTTCAAAATCTACAGTTCAGGATATACTCAAAATACCAATGTTCAATGAAAATATTCCTGTTATGAAATTCCAGAATTGTTCATCATTTCCATCCAAGTTTAATCAATTAATCTCTCCCAAATGATTTCAGGTGGATATAATTTTTTCAGGAAATATAAGACAATGTGTTTTGAGTCTAATGGTTTAAGTCCCATGTCATTTGGAGGTCAAGAGAAAAAGATATGGATCTAAGATCAAAGGATGTTTAAAATCATTCAAAGCTTCAGGGTTACGATTGTGCATGTGCACGATATGCTGAGGCATGATCGTGACTTCCTTCATTTAACATCAGAGTCGTGATCATGCCATGATCGTGCTAAAGAATGATCACAAGCTGCTGCATTATATTCTTTCTCTCTCATTCTTTCTCACCATTTGTAACCCACATCTGGACATTTTCAAATAATACTTCCTTTTAAACAAATTTTCCTCAATATCTTAAGTTTCTAATGACATCAAATTCATAAATTTTGGTCCAGTGTCATGGAAGTTATATTAAAAAATCCATAAACTATTTTTACACTTTGATAGAACAAAAATTTCATATTATAGCCAAATTTTCAGACCCTTAAGAACATATTTCAAATTTTATTCCTTCATGAAATTTATAGTTCTTTGTCTCTAGTTTACTCTGAATCAAATTTCATCCAATTTTGATATTCATAGATCAATTTATTCCTTAACTACAAAAGTATGTTCACTAAAATTCTGCATATCTCTTACTCGAAGCTCTCTTCAAACTTCCATCTAGTTATTCATATCTCCAAATCTGCTTCTTCCATCATCACCTACACATGCATCAACACCATTTACGCTTGTAGAAATCCACAAGCATAAAAATGCACTCAATTTATGTAAGTATCCAGTTACGAACATTAAAACCTCAACAGAAATCATTAATGTTATTATAACACTTACTTGATTAAACTTCTGTCTCTTCAGCAAAATTCCAGAAATTTGGAGAGTAAACAAGAGATTTTAGTGTTGGATGAACAAGGGATTTAGCAACAATCAAAACCTCTAATGGCAAAAGACTTCTCAAGGTGTAACCTTGATAGATTATCCAAAAGCCAAAAGACAAAAATGGGCAAAATGGTGTTTTGATGATGATAAAACAAGAAAGCAAGTGTAGTTTCAGAAACATTTTTCCTAATGCCTAGGTTTCTTGTTTATGCTTTAACACATGTCTCCTTTGCATGTCTTCCTCTTGTGCACTAGATAAGTTACCAATTGCCTCTTAGTTTTAGGTCTACATGTCATTCCATAAAGATCCATCTGTCACTCCATAATTTGTCTCTAATTTCTTTATTTTTCTTAATCTAAATTACCTCAAATTTTCAATAGCTTTCCTAAATATCTTAAATGTCTCTAAAAATGTGGAATTTATTTTAATACACACCAATTTAATAATCCAAAATTCACACTTTAATCACATTAAAAAATTTACTTATACCCAGAAAAATGTCAATGAATCCATGTACAAATATTTGCGTATGTCAAAAATACATATGCATATATAAATGAATATTCAAATATGCAAAGTATACAATGCATTGAAATTCTTCAATATTCTAACTCCTAACACCAGGTTTTACATCATAACCCTTCCACTACGTCTAGGCACTACTTCATGTTCAGGTTGTTCTTCTGATTTAATTCTTGAATCCATTTCGACATCTTGTCCTGTTATATCCATATCAACTCTTGAATTAGATGAAATAGCTAACTCTTTTAGTGCTACTTCACTTCTTCCTTTGTGATTTATCATAAATTCTTCCTCTAAGAATGTTTCATCTGTCAACATAACTACCTTCTTATCATGAGGATACTAAAAATAGTAACCTCGAGTACACGTAGAATATCCTACAACAAACATACTTCTGACCTTCATTCCATCTTTATGGATTGAGGCACTAGAACATGGGCTGGGCAGCCCCAAGTCCCCTTGTCCCCAAGTATCACGATGAAGGCACTCGACCGGTCCACAACTCTCTACGTGTTTTAGATACCGATTTGGATGGAGCCAAGTTGAGAAGATATGTTGTCGTTTGTATGGCTTATCTCCCGAACAATTTTGGAAGGCCAACATAGGACATCTTGAATCTTACCATTTCCAATAAAGTCCTAATCCTCCTTTCAGCTACACCATTCTGTTAAGGAGTTTGAGGAGTTGAAATGTTGGAAATAATTCCTATGTTTATAGACATTGTTGGAACTCTTCAGATAAATACTTACCACCCAGATCTCATCGAAGTTGTTTTAATGGCTTGCCTAGTTGCTTCTCAACTTCAACTTTGAATTCTTTGAACTTTTCAAAGGATTCACTCTTTTTATGCATCAGATATAAACAACCATGTCTTAAGTAATCATCTATAAAGGATATGAAGTATTCATAACCTCCTCTAGCTTGTACGTTCATGGGCCCACAAACATCTGTATGTATCAGGTCCTACGTCGATTCAGATCTATTTCATTTAGAAGGAAATGAGACCTTGATCATTTTTCCTTCAATACAAGAATCACAGGTGGGTAACGGATCATTATCTAAGCCTGTAAGGATCCCATCCTTTACTATCCTATCTAGTCTTTTTTTATTGATATAACCCATTCTTAAGTGCCACAAAAATTTTGAATTAATGCTAGACTCATTGAAATGTCTTGGTTTTAATAATTCTGTGGTATTTAGTAAGCCTTCCATAGTTTCTATAAAGAACAATAACTGTTTAATTGTTGAATTACAAATGAAATCCTTGTTCTCATTTATTGAATCAAAATTTTCAAAATACAAAAGATAAACAGAATTTATTAAACAAAAAATAGAAATCATGTTCCTGAAAAACATTGGATTGTAATAAACATCCTTTAAATATAACCTATAACCGCTAAGAAAATCTAAGACAACAACTCCCACTGATTCTAATGAAACATTGGATCCATTTTCTGTTTTGACTTGAAACTAGCCTTTAAGTAGTCTTTTCCTTTACTGGAACCTCTACAAAGAATTAAAAACATAATTAGTGGCTCCGAAATCTAATATCTAAGAATCAAATGATTCTGCCACATTTCTAGTTCCTAAGAAACTTAGGAAAACCATACATTGTTTTCTTTTGAAGGACTCAAGGTAGATTGCATAGTTTCTTTCCGGTACCCATCTCACCATAGTGGAAACATTTTCCTTTGGTGTCCATTTTGACCTTCTTTGTCATAGGGTGGGCCTTAACCCCTGTTTCGGCCATCTTTTGCACTGGACATTTCTTTTTTTTCTTACCCTTTCCCTTGGACTTGGAAGAAGATGCTATATTAACTTTGGGCCCAATAGCCTTGATATTCAATATCTCCTCCGTATTTTGGAGGATGTTCATCAACACACTCAAGGTATAATACTTGGTGTTGAGCTCAAAATCCAACATAAATTACTGAAAAGAAGAGTTTAAGCATTTACATTTCTGCATCCATATTCGCCCCAAGCATCTCAACCTTTATAATCACAGAGATTACCTAAGCATATAATCCTACATTGGTTCACCGAGCTTTTGTCTGGGATTATGAATGATTGCATAGCTTTCCCCTAGCAGACCTAGTCCTCACACCAAACATCTCATATAGGCGATGGATCATTGCACTTGCATTTTTCATGCATGCAATTTGCTTTTGCAGCATTGCACTAATAGAAGCCGAAATATAGCATTTATTGGTATTATTAACATTTTGCTGTTATTCATGATGTTGGACTTGCTCAAGAGTTGAATTTTCACTCGTAGTTGTAGGCTCATTTTCCTTTAATACCAATGAAATCCATTCATAGTGAAGAACAATGTCTAGGTTACGTCTCCATTCATTAAAATTCTCTCAATTTTCTAATTTTTTATTTGTTAAAAGCAAAGTAAGTGAATTCATTATATGGCGATTATGTCTGAAAATATCAATTATTAAAGAGTAAGTAAACTAGTCAACAATATTGGAACTTTGTATATAATCATGATGCATGTATGTATGATGATAGATTTAGTAAAACTTAAAAACAATTAAATCTTTATACGACAATTATTTTTCTTTTCTATAATAGACTAAGTGACAGTGGGCCCTCTTATCTATTAAAAGAAAAACTGGGACCCTCCAACTCAAAAGGCTACTAAGCATCTTCATGACTAACTTTTTGAGAAGCGTCATAATTTGGTCCATAACATCATAATTTTCTTATCAACAGAGCTATAGTGAGCAGGTTATTTGATAAACTATGTTGTGTGTATAACCATTTAATTCATCCACTAAAGGTACTTACAAATCATGCCTCGTTGGGAGGTCACATTTGCTACCAATGAGTTGACTTATCCTTTAGGAGACCCAAACCTTGCAAGATCTAGGATTCATGTCCTCCAGTGGGGAGTAACACTTCACCATAAGCAATGGACACCATATAGAGACCATGGACTCTCATATGAGAATCTCTCCCACTCAATCCTTTTAGGCTTTAAATTTTAATAAATACCATTTTGTCTAGAAGCAATTATTATCCATCCTATATTATTTCATTATATATCTCAACATCATGAATGCATAGCAAAACCAAGGGTTGGAAAATTCTAAAATGGCATACAATCACATAATATCATATATTATTTGCATCTATTCATCCATTCATCTCATGAACTAATAAGCCACTTTTGATTGTGCATCCTAGAACATAAAAAAATACAAGTATTTTAGGCCCAATATAATTTTTTTAGACTTGGATCTTCCGCTTCAAACTCTTTGCTCACATAACCCATTCAGCAAACAATGTGCAATGTCATTTTATAGAACCAAATTTTGTCACTTGGAAAACAAAAATTCTAGACTAGATTTTTGTAAATTTGAATCTCTGTCATAACAAAAATTCCAGTACTTGTTTTTATTAAAAAAAATTGTTCCATTAAAACAAAAAACTAGAACTGTGTTTTTTTATCAAAACTGAAAATTGATTCATTGAAACAAAAATCCATCACTTGTTTTTACATAAAATCTAAAACTTGATTCATTGAAGCAAAAAACCAGCATTTTTGTTTTTGCAAAAACCTAAACTGTACCAATACATAAAAGGATACATCGAAACCATTACCTCTTCATTTCTTCAATCCATGGCTACTTCATCTTCATCATTAAACCAATTTGTACATTATAAAATCAAAATAAACAGAAAAATGAATCCAAGGAGGAAGCATGGTGATGATAGACCACCCTCCTTGTTACAAACCAAATGAATAAATCTTACATGGTAAATATAAATTCTATGGACAACTAAAAGAGAAAAACATACACCATACATATTTCTATCAAATAAAAATATGCAACATACAAAAATTAATTGCCAACCCATGTATCACATATAATAAAAATAGCTTTGATACCAATTGTTGGATCAGAAAATAAAATACGCAAGATTTGATTAAACAATAGATTTCAAAACATTTTTAGAAAACAAAACACAGCAAAAGCATGGTAACCAAATCAATATATCAAGCCGTACATGATACGGTATATGGAAAACAATTATCATAAGAACAAGATGAAGATTATAGTACTGACTACTTTTGCTATAACTTTAACTCCTCGTTATGTTATGCTCTCCTTCCTTAGCCTTGCTTTTGAGTCCTTTCCTTTGTCAATGTATCCTCAACCAATCCGATCTACACTTGTTCTTTTTAGACAAGCTAGTTAACAAAATCCTTTGGTGGGAAAGGAGAAGAAATATTTGGAAGAGATTTTTCTTAGAAGAAAGAAGCCAAAGATGAGACACCTCTCATACAAATTTTGGCTAACGAATGCAAGAAAGGAGAGAGAGCCCAAAAAATGTAACTAAAGGAAATTAGTTAAAATCTTGAATGACAAAATATCATGAGAACACATGTCTAATTGCAAACCCTATTATGACCCTTATTATAGTCATCTGCACAAAAAAGGTAAAATTACTGTTTTGTCCTTAAATTGGTTTTTCCTTTTAGATCTCCTGTTTTGCTCTATATGGTTATTAACATACAAGATCTCATCTTAGTATTAAGACTTGATAAGTAGCTAGTCCATCAAACTCCTAGCACCAGTTTAATCACCAATCTCCATAAAACATCTAGAAATGATGACATCGCTACAAACTCTTTATTTGAGTGAATGTTCCCTGATACATGTTTCAATTAATAATTACAACATGCAGACACTGGATTAATACTCTGTAAAAATCCATTCCAATCGTATCAAGAATTATAATGAAACACATATGAGTTTACCACTTGTCAAAGTTGTCGTCCATAATATGCAAGTGTTAAAATGTGTGTTTTAATATTAAAGTAATGACCTATTTTATTCATTAAAACATACGTGATTCCAGATTCATTTAATAGTGCCATTATAAATAGTCAACTACTATCATGATATGAAATTTACCTACATGGAGATAAATCCCAACACTACAGACCAAACTATTATCAAATGACTAACTTGATTATTCAACTATAAATCAATTAATTTAGATTCTAATAATATACATGTTTCCCATACATTGTCATGTATATGTACATTATTAACAAAAGAATCTTGGTTCCTTATGACTAGTTATATTATACTTATAAAAATAAAACCAAACTCTTTTTTTATTGATAATAAATATTTTTATTACAAACCTGTAACTAGAAGAAGATTAAGTTACATGTAAATACATTTGCTTTCCATAGCACTATATCTAGATACTCTAATAAAGGTGAGTATAAACATAATTCAACATTCAAAATAATGGTTCTCAACACTGATTTTAATTCTATACATGAATGAAATTGAAATAAATGGAAAACACTATCGGAAGCATAATCTCAGAAGTGGCGACAGCAGGAAACCACCTGTTTTAGGAAGTACATCTTGTCCAGCTCATCACCTTGTCTCTCTTCCTTCGTCTCCTTCCACTATCTCTCAACTTCCCCTAGGTTTCTCTCAGAATAGGCTAAATCACTCCTCTAAAGTACTAACACACGTATCAATGTACCTCAAAAATATAACAATTAAGCTCAAAGACTTAAACTACCCATAAAAACACATAAACACTAACATAATTGAACCTTAAATGCACACTCATCACTCAAATTAAAACTAAGTACATAACAAATTACACCCTAAAATTGTTAGTTTATGCCCTTACAGCTAATTTATTTGGTTGTAAATTTATTTGTCTGACATTATTATTATTCAATAAAAAGCATTCTTTATCTTTGTGTGTTTGTTAATTATTTAATTATTAATCTTAAAGATAAAATTCATAGAATAATTATTACGCAATTAGAAATTATAATGCGAATATAATTATGAGATTCGAATTGCAATTTTTATATATTATTCCTAAATGTTCCTAGTCATAGGTCCTTCAAGATGGGATATTGATGAAACAGTTAGACTAGCACATATATGTTTCTTTCTTATAAAGAAAGTAATTGATATCATTGATTAATGTGTGGAGACATTTAAACAAACATATGGGTGCTTACTAGAGAATAAGTTTATTGAATTGACCCAATTATGAGAATCCTGAATGGAACATTACTTGTGTGTTTGTGGATTATCTCATAATGATGGTTGTATAATTGATCCTCAGACTTGATATTACTTAGGTATCTAGTGTGGGAATTACTGTGTTTTGATGCTACTTATGAATCATCCTACGATTATTCAATTGGTAGTAATTGGATACAGTATGAACCATATGTAGATAGTTGAGTAAGTCAATATAGGATTCGTCACTCTAAAGTAATTAGAGAGAATATTCCACTGTTCTTGATTAGTAATGATTTATGAAATTCTCTGGCCAGAGTAAATTAACATTTGAAAAGGTTTTTTCAAATTTCAATTATAAATCAATTACTAATTAGCAATAATGAACATAATTGGATGATAAGAGTAGACACAATATCCATACTCTGCCCAATTAGAATATTGAATGACGAAAGGATTAAATTATACATTAGAGTGATACATGAACAGGTTAAGTCAACCATTATGACATTTTTGATATTTGGGCAATCATGACATGTTGCTAGGCGTCAATCATGATTTATGATTATGAATTATTTAATTGGAGAATTAAAGACAAATTAAAAGAAGTTTTTATTTATCTAATTCTAATTGTGAATTAGAATTAGAATTTATAATCATTGCAAATTTGTTAGGAACCTAATGGGTCACACATCAAAGAGCAATTTGTAAAAGGAGAAATCAATTTAATTAACATGGACTTAATTACAAAGCTTGAGAAACATTAGGAATCAAATATGAGATATTTGATCTTATTAAGATTAAATTAATTATAATTAGAATTTTATTTTAATTATAATTAAATAAATCTAATTTTAATAAATGACATGATCTTTCTATAAAAACGAAAAAAGCTTATAGAAGCTAGCACTTTTGTCTTTTTCCTCTCAAAAAGCAGTTTGGGAATTGATCTGTGGATACCATCAGAGGCTGGACGCTTGGACAGCTCATGATTGATCGATTAGAAAAAGTTATCAAAAATTTCCAACAGGAAAGCAAATAAGGTACGAGTTCTAAACCATTTTTGTTTTTATTCAGGATTTATAATTATCGAGATCAACTTGGGATTTGTAAAACTTTTTGTTTTCCACTACGTCTGTGATTCGATCATGGTTGGATTCCAACAAAAATATCATGTAATTCATAACTATCAACATCTCCACACTTAAATGTTTGTTTTTCCTTAAGCAAACAAAATAACAAAGACACAATAAACACAAAGCGCACAATGCAATAATGAGGCAATGGCGTTAATCTTATAAAATAAATTTAATCTTAAACACAATCATTTAAATTATTGCAAATCATTCAAAACAAAATATTTGGCTAGGGGCTTTGAACTACATATACAACTTAATCGAGATCTAAGAGTTAACTTATTTACCCTTTTCAATTGTGCGCACACATTAATAATTTTTTAGTTTCTCAGACTCTATAACTATTTCTAAATATATTACATAAAAATTGAAGCTTCTTATAAGTTCGGTATGTTTTTCTTTAAAATACACATTTTTTCATTAAGAAACTGGGATTTAATCTTCTACTAGAAGGCAAACATTAGTGATGAAAGTTGATCCAGATACTTGACTAAGTCATTTGTTAACAGCTTAGTTGAAACATCATTATAGACTTTTTATATGAAGGCACACATTTATGATGCATGTCGAACAATGTTTTCAACTGGCTACTAGATCTATTCATAACTCGTAGGTCAGTGAAATAGTGATTTATTTAAGCAACGTTTTTTTCAAATTATTGCCTAACTTATTGCTTTTAGCTATTTGTTTTCAAGAAAAATACTAGTTAAGCTACTTAAGTTCAAAGACCTCCAATTATGAATGAATGTGACAATCAAGAGGGTGCCAAATTTACACTAAATCCTAATTAGGCTATATATTTATCCAAAGGCCCCCCTAATTCACTAATTTCGTAGGCTAGTGATTGTTTATAACCTAATAGACTAAATCCAAAATTAACTGAATTTCAATCAATCTAAGCCATTGGAACATTCATACACTTCATAAAATGTAATCCTAATAACTATCATACAGTATTCAAAAAAACATACAAAAGAAAAAACACATAATCCCTTCGCACACTTGAACAACACATTATCCTCAATGTGAAAAGGAAACAAAGAAAAGCGCATAAAATAAAAAAAAGGAAAAACATTAAGGTAAATAAGGAACAAATAAAATTGAAAATGAAAATAAAAATAGAAATAAACATAAACAACCTAGAACTAAAAGCTAATTTAGAAAATAGAAATTAAGTTAGGTATGAATCCTAAGGAGATGGAGGTGGTGATGACAATAGTGTTGAGATTCAATCCACCTGACATTGAGAGTGTTTCCCTATCTTATAAATGATTGAAGAGAGCAAAAGAATTAGCAATCCAAACCATTTTAATTCATTGAGAACTTACTCAAGAATTTTGAAACAAACCTAACTACACATAATTTAAACTAACTGCTAAACATGCTAATTTATAGTCATTAGATTGACCTTGCATTCTTTGAAACTCAGCCTGGATCAATTATAAGTGGCTTGGTTCCACCCTTCTCATTCAACATCAGTTTTGTAGCCTGTAAGTAAGCTACGAATTGCAAAATGATTGGAAGGACAATATTGATAAAATTGTGAAAACCAATTAAGCTCAGTAATGTCCTTTTGTCGAATGAATTGTTAACAAAATAGGTAATAACAAAACTCCCTGAATCTTCCATTGAATCCAACAGTTTGTCTTGTAAGAAGGTGAGTTGCTCTTTTTCTTCCTTCATCACCTTCGTATCCTCTACTTCTTTCACTTCCCAAATAGAGGCTTTTTTAGCTTCTTCAAACTTGATGGTTGTCGTCATCTATTCTTCATCCTCTTGTTCTTTAGAAAATTTAAACACTTCAATTATCCTTAATGAGCTACTAACCTTCAGATTCTTAAATGCATCATTTAGAATGAATGTCTCTTCATCATCATCAATCCAAAGGATAGGGTTCTTTACATTGACATCTACCCAAGATTTTTGATGGTCAAATACGGTATATTAAGCAATAGGGAATAATAGGGAGGGTTAACATTCTTTTCTTTATAAACATTTGTTGTCTCTTGGTCATCATTAAGTTAGGGTTCAACATGGTCCTTCGCTAGTTCTTCTAGCTCTACCCCATTCCTAACTGTGATACCCTGGCATGGCTCTATTGAATTTACTTTCATACTGTGCAGATAGTTTTCCACATTTGGCTTACAAAACTTCTAAGAAAGTTGGCCTATTCGAACCTCTATGTTGCGAATAGAAGATGCATGATCTTCTGTTACTTAAACTTTTTTTCCAATCTCTTTTGATTCTTTTCCATATCTGTAAGCTTATCTATGATTTTGTCTATCTTGAAATCCCATGAACTAGATTCATCGTATTAGAATTCAACTAGGTCTTGATGTCCTAAATGAGTCCTTACATTATTGGACCAATAGAATTCATGTTGGTTCTTCTACCCTGAAATGTACAAATTCTAATAAGGATCGTTATTTCCCTAACCATACTTGACTTATTGTAATTATCAAAATGTCCTTGCTCTGTCTAATATCAATCTTCCATGATTGTTCTTTTTATCTCATCTTGGCACATATCCCTTCAGATGTCTCACTCTCACTCTAAAATGTCTTGATGTGTCCCTACTTCATGCCCTAAACTCCTTCGCTATTTTCTTGTTTCTTAAAAAAAACGATAGTGAAAAGCATTAGACTGAAGAACTAAACTAACCGCCTCCCCAGCAATGACACCTAAGTATTGCTATTTATAACTTTGGTAAATTTTGCAAGTGCACTGGTGATTCATGTAGTCCCTAAGGTGTCGATCCCATAAGGAAGCCTAATCTAGTCCTAAAATATAAAGTCTTCATAAGCTACAATAAATTTAAATAAATAACTATTGCAAAAATTAAATCAATCAACAATCAATTATGAGAATTTAAAGTGCCAAAGAGTAATAAAATAGCAATCACACAACCTAACCCACAATTAACCTAGAAACCACCAAGTGAGAGAAAGGGAATTTTAATTCAAAATTATTGAAAACCTAACCAATTATACAATCACTAAATTAATAGGTCTAGATAGTCCTAAGTTAAATTAGTCTTTCTCGAGTTATATTTCTTAATCTTAATTGATAGTCCCTAATTCAAATTATAGAATTGATATCTCTGAATTTGCAATTGGCGAAAAACCTAAATTAGTTCTAAAATTGTCTACTAACCTACCGAGAATCTATGCTTGATCTCTCATTACTCGACTCTGCCGGTTTGATCTAATTCTCTAACTATCAATTCACTTAACTCTCGTTAGCCCAAATTGATGACTTTTACCAAGCTCACCCTCTCAGTTTGTCACTGAATTATTAAGAACATAATTAAAATCACAATCAAATCAACAAAAACAAAATTAATTAAATTTCATTAATCTCAAGAGTCAAAATCCGAAGGTGATTATAAACATAACTCAACATTCAACATAACAACTCCCAACACCTTTTTCAATTCTATACATGAATAAAAATAAAATAAATGGAAAATACTATCAAGAATGGAATCTCAAAAGTGACGACAGCGAGAAACCAACTATTATGGGAAGTACGTCATATTTCGTTCATCTTCGTGTCTCTCTTCCTTTGTCTCCTTCATTGATCTCTTGATTTCTCTCAAAATAGGTTCAAACACTCTCTCTTGCATGACTCTATAGGCTCTTTAAATACTACTACATCTTGTCTCATAATGTTTTATTTATTCTGTGAAAACCATAAGTTTATGTCAAGGCCAAAACGATCTAAAAAATCTTGTAAAACTTTAGTTTTCGCATTAGCTTGACGGAGGGCACAATCGTTGCTTTAACCTTGCTGTAACGATCGTGGCCTAATGTGCACAATTATGGCCTAACTGGATGCTCTCTATCATGATCATGCTCTAAGTACATGATTGTGGCCTGCTGGCCCATCCTTCTCTATAATGATCATTGCCTAATGTGCATGATTGTGGGCTATATCTTTTGGCCCCAAAACTCTTCACAACATTTTTGTTCTTCGCCGTCTACCTTGAAACATTAACACATGAATAAAGGTGCCTAAAAAATATAACAATTAAGCTCAAAGACTCAATCTAACCCTTAAAAACACTTAAACACATAAACTAACACAACTAAACCCTAAATGCACACTCATCACTCAAATTCGCACTACATACATAACAAATTACACCGTAAAATATCATACAATTCACAACTATCATGGACAGCTCGATAAATAGACATCAATAGGAATTAGCTTATCAACTCCCCATGTAGCATCCCTTCACCGTAGGGTATACACCAGGACGCCCGTAGGTCATCCCGATACATATCCTACGATAAGGGTGTGCTACGAGTAATCACTACTAACACCTCACATGGCATCATAATAAAATATCAGTATAAAAATTTATAATAATTTGAAGCTAAAAATTTTCCTCATTTCATTTCATCAAAATCAGAAATATATACATCTGTTATCTTGTACTTTCTGTACATCAATACCAAAAACCTAGTACAACATACTACATGAAAGAGGAAAATACATCAAAGCTATCTAAGTCATCCCAA
>JAOSBO010136108.1:0-25087 GCA_027563915.1 Erythroxylum rotundifolium
TTAATTTTCTTATCATTTTGGTTCAGATAATTAGGATTAATTTAGTAGTGAGTATTTTAGTCCTCGTGGGATACGACATTGGAATACTTGATGTATAAGTACTAGGAACGACTCTGTACACTTGTAGATTTTGTCGAACACTTGCATTTGAGTTCCCTCCTTTCTTGTATACTGTGGGCACTCTCTAGCCATGTGCCCTTTTTCTTCTAGTTAAAACAAGCTCTAATCAACCTATAGCACTCCCCAATATGGAATTTGTCGCAATGGTCACATTTGGGAATGGACGGCTTTTCCTCCTCTCCTCTTATACTGCCTCCAATAGTTGAGGCTTGATAAGAAATAGTTCTCATCTATTTGGAGCTACTTGTACCACTACTCCTAACCTTATACTGTATAGGGAAAGTCCTTGTACTCCTTTCTGACATAGGAGCACTGCCTCCCTTTTTAAACTATTCTCTTCCTTTCCTCTTTCTGTTTACAACGCTCTTTATATTCTCAACATTCTCAACCCTTAACATAACTTCTACCAATTGTTGAAAGCCATAGAAATTTTGTGCCATTACTTTTTCTTTGATGTATAAATGCAATCCCACTTCAAACCTACGTCACTTAGCCGCTTCGCTCATCATCATCTCAACTACATATCGGGACAATTGCCTAAATTTACACTCATATTTACTCACCATCATCTCCCTCTAAATGAGACTCAAAAACTCCCTTTGCTTCTACTGGATATACATCTCAAATAAATATTTCTTCTTGTAA
Organism: Erythroxylum rotundifolium; assembly: GCA_027563915.1. NCBI lineage: Eukaryota > Viridiplantae > Streptophyta > Magnoliopsida > Malpighiales > Erythroxylaceae > Erythroxylum > Erythroxylum rotundifolium. Next base: position 766 of record JAOSBO010136108.1, read on the forward strand.
GTAGCTAAGAAGTCCTTCCATGTCAACACTAGTGATTTTATCTAGCTCCCTGATACACTTTCCCATCAATGCAGGGCATCTCCCTATAGCAAGCTTGCAACATATACAACCTTTTCATCATCTCACAATCCATTTGCTCCAATATTCTTTCTATCTTCCTCAACCGTGTTTTAGCTTCTTCTCGATCAGTTGCCCCATAAAAATCCACTGCCCTATACTTCCTCAGTTTATCAAATTGCTTCCCTTTCTTAACTGGGGCTGGGGTAGAAGTTTGTCACATTTAGATCATGACCTAGAAAAAATCCTGAGCATAGGCTTGGAATAGTCTAGCATCTAAGAGATTAGGCACTTCCTCTTAAGGAAGAGGTGACTCATGCATTTGTGGTCGAAAAGGCTCACTATCTTGCCCTACAATCGCCTCAGCAATTGCTGGGGCTCTAAACTCATTAGTGCCCTCCTCTTTCGGTAGAGAATCAGGGGCAACAAATCCTTGCAAAACTCCTCGTGCTCTTCTACGAGGTGGCATCTTACTCCTTTAATTTAAACATTAACATTTAGCTTACATTTCATTTTAAACTTATTTCCTACATATATGCATGATATACATGTCACTTAATACAAGCAATCAAATTAACAATGCAAACAATTATTCACACATCATAATAATTCATATCACAACATATTCTAAGCCTAGGAATCTTTAACACCTAATGCTATGATACCAAACATGTAAGGCCCAGGTCTCAGTACTTAATGTAACACCCACTACCCCCTAGAAGAATATATGGATGCCACACAAGATTGTACAAACAAACCAAAGCATTTGAAATCTTCCTTAAAAACCAATTAGGGCAAATATACTTTGTATTGCATTACAAGATGGATTACAAACAAAATACATTATACACATTGAACTTATCACAAGCATGTCTTAAAACCCAATCCATCCTGTATTATAGCTATTACAAACATTTCACCACATTCAAAATGTTTCAATTATCAAAAACAACTCAAAAACAAACTCAAATATACATTTTTGTCAAAACAAAACATAATCTTCTTTGGCCACTACGGTTGTCCTTGTCCCAGTCTTTATACCCTTCTATCTAAACCTACACGGGGCAAATCTACCGTGCTAAGAATATAGCTTAGTGAGGAAAACTAAACATGATAATGGTAACTGACCCTAACAGTCATATGATAATGACATATACAAATCAGATCATATATAAAAGTTCATTCCAAACAATAAGTATCTTATAACAAAATATGCCAAAATAGGATATATTGGCTTCAAGAAAATCTTATAATTGTCAGAACAAAATATCATAATATCATAACAAAACTTGTCTGTGGAAAAATCATATCTAAATAAGTCAGAACGAAACTTAATTATTTCATAACATTGCTTAATTAAAACCAAATTGTACACGTAACAAAGTACAAAACAAATTAACATGTTAAATCCTTTTTACAGAAATGGGTAACGGGACCAAAACAGGAGATACCTACCAGTATCATAAAATAGGAGAGACTTATATCTCAACACCGAAGTGTCCTTATCAGGAGACACCAAAGTGTCGACACCTTAAATGTGTCCAAGAGCAGTTATAGACCCTTCTAGGTATGCCTATTTACCCACAACTAGGACTTGACAATTTTTAAAACAATCTAATTCAGATTTTAGAATTTTTATGCAAACCTTACAAATACAAACATGTGCAATTTTGCATCAATAGAAATGTTAAGCTATCAAACATTATGAATATGCACCTAATTAGCAAGCACTTCCACTACAATCCCAACTATAAAACTCCTCGGACAATTGATGGTCTGGTGCTATCAAAGTATTATAGCAAAAATTCCCAATTGACAATCATTCATATCTAATTCATAACACATAAGCTTTAAAAGCTCATTCATTCATGATCACAAGAAGCAATTCAACAATGTGCTCATCATTAATAAACCCTATATCTTTTATATTATCAACTCCACTTATAAACTATAACTCAAGCACCTTTTTCTCCATTAATCTAACATCACCTAGGTTCATTATTAACCTCACTTAAGTCTAATAAAACCATTGTTAAAGTCCTAACTGTATATATGTCAACAATTACACAACCAAGATTAGTTCAGATTCTCTAGGACAGGTTTCGGGTCAGATTTGTAGGGCTATTTTGACATATAAAAAGAGGTTTCTGGGCATTATGCTCTTCTAACCAAAATTTTCCCTATGTATTAAGTTTCTAATGACATCAAAATCATGCATTTTGGTTCAGTATGCTGCAAGTTATACCCAAAATACTGCAACTATTCTCAAACAATGACAGAATCATAAATTCAAATTTAGGATAAATTTCATCATCCTTCGGGATAGAACCAAAATTCCATTCCTTCATGAAATTGTAGGAATATGTGTGTAGTTTGATCCACAATGATAATCACTCCATTTGGATATCTACAGGTCAAGTTATAGCCTAAATACCGATGAGTGTTCAGTGAAATTCGTTCAGTGAAACCAGTGCAATTCATTCACATCTTACATCTTCAACACCCGTACCCCAACACTCATCCTTTTCACCACAATTCCACCTTATTCATGCCACAAATACACATCAATTTCATGTCTAGACCTCAAATCATCAACAAATCCTTACATATTCTATCCAATCAAGCATCAAAATAATTCATATGATAACATGCAATCAAGATTAGTATTCTCATACCTTCTTTAACACAATTTCCTACTTCAACGAGCAAGCCACTCTAGCCTTTCAAGCAAATATCACAACTCCAAGATTACCAAGAGGACAGAAACAAAGAAAATAGCAGAATCTAGCTTCCTTGGTGCAGTAGCATGTAAAGACATCAAGTGAAGATGATGATTCAACAAGAAAGCAAAAATTCCAAGAGGTGTGAGAGAGAGAGAGAGTTTCGGTGGTGACAAAACAAAAATGGTGAGGAATAAGCCAACCAAAAACTCATCTCCTCCAATGCTAGGTGTCAACAAATTGTAACAACATGTTTCTTCTTGCATGTTCTACACATGTCCCATTTATAAGCTGCCACACATCCACACAACATGCTGCCATTTGTCACCAAGTAATTAGTCCACATATAAACCATCAATCAACTATATTGAAGTAGGCCTAATTTGCCAAAGTTGTCTTCATAAAAGTTATATTTTATCCTCTTATCTTTCTAATGGTATAAATTTTGTAATTTTTGGACATTGGAATCAAAAGATATTATACTTACAAGTTTGAGTGTCACATAAGGGTGCATGTGCACGATTTTAACTTGCTAAAATCAATATAAACATGGGCTTTTTTTAAGTACTTACAAGCCTTCTTTTCACTTAATCTTTACCCAAACCTTGCGTAATATATCCATGAAATATATTCCGAGACCCAAGCCCAACATTAATACCTTAAGTCTCTAACGAAGACATAAATTCCCATTCTCTAAGTATTATTCATTAAACCATAATTTAAGACATACGCAATGCATGTTCAATGAAACATTCCAACTAGGGTACAATTTGGGGTCCTACACTTAATTCATGGCTACAATACGTGAAGATTGGGTGACTTTAACAATAATAAAAAAGAAGTCACAACCGTGGCAAAGTAAGAGAAGTCACAGTTGTGACTTAATTGAAAAAAATGGTTTGGTGGGTTGGTCACGATCATGCACTCCAATAAAAGAAAGGTTAGTGCAAGATCGTGATTGAAGAGCCAGTGCACAATCATGTTAGTGTATGATCATGCACTTGTGATGTGCAATCAAACTTGTAAAAATCATATCTCTCAATTATGATGTTCAAAAATTAAAAACTTTCTACCATTAGAAAGCTAAGGGGATAAGCTACAACTTTTATGAAGACAACTTTGTCTGATTCAGCCTACAACCATATTGTTTAATCGTTGAAATAAGGACACAAAGTTTTGACAGGGATAGTGTTACAGCTATGTCCCTCTTTCCTTCTTTTGTCTATTATGAGCTTTTACATATTCCAAAAAAACTAGATCCAACAACACTAGACGTACATACATGACCCCCAGAATAACAATTCATTTTAATCTATCCAAATCCATCTAACAACATACAATTTTATTCCAACAACAATTAATAACCCAACAAAGAAGAAAATTTTGAACATATACAAAAGAGAAATTCTTCAACTCTTACTTTCATTGCTTAATCATAACAAAGTTTGCACATAGCTTTAATTACATATCAAAGCCCACATTCATAGCATAATACAAAACATATATAAATGCCTATGCTTGATATGCTTATAAAGCTACCAAAAGTAATCGAACTAACTTAGTTACAAAAGATGGATATCTCGGAGTTTGCCAATGCTTGTAAAGATCAATTATCTACTCGTTTTGCACCTGAGGAGTATAAAATAATAGGGTGACCTGCGAAGCTCAGTGGCTAATACAGTTGTAGCCATTGGTAACAAGCCACACACAATCTAGCAATTAAATTATCCACAGTTCTAGCTTAAAGAACTCATAGTTAAAAATGTTATCACATAAATCATATCATGTATTTTCATCCATCAAAACATAACACTCAATTGTATATCATGCTTAAACGATCAAAATGAAATGCAAAAACATAATGGCTGGAGAGAATCCTATGTATCAAAATGGAGAAACTAAAGTTTACACCATGAACTAAATGAGTCCGATTCTTAGGAGCTCATGTGCCATAAGCGAGCAGCCGGGAGAAGGCTTTAAGTCAACTTGCACGTGACGAATGAAATGGTATCTCTCTTGCCCAAACACAAACAAATTTTGATGCTCAGTTCATTTCATCACATGCTTATAGTTTCATACTTCTTACGCTTGTTCTTCTTTTCATTAATACAAAATGCAGTAAAATCTTTCAAGGCATAACATGAAAATAAATCATAGCACATTTTTCATCATTTGCAATAATTCAAAGTCAAGCAATTAACTATAAAAACAAGCAAAAATCAGCCCATCATCCAAGATAACTATAAACATATCACCTACCTAATTGATTGTAAGTACAAACTCAAGTTTGCCTTTCCTCTTGCTTTTGCCTTGGATTTTCTTGGTTTCTTTCAAATAATCAAACTTTCATTCAAACTAATATACAAATAAAAAATCCATAAAGCTTTAATATCCAAAAAATGAGCTTATACTTAATCTACTGATGGTTTATCTAAGCTAGAATAACTAAGATCTAGTTGAAAATCCATAAAAATCAAAAATAGGTTTCTTGGTCCTCTCCTTTCTCCCTTCATTTCCAGCCCATGAAACTCATTTTCTCTAGTTCCTTCTTCTACCAAAGCAAAAAGAAAAGATGAAGGTTACCAAAAACTCAACTAAATCCTCTTCCTTCTTCTTATTTCTCCTTTTTCTTTCTTTTCTTCTTCCTTTTTATGGTTCGTTTTCTCCTTCTCTTCTTATAGTTCCTTCTACATTTTTCTTTCTTTCTTCCTTACTTTTCCAACATGTCTCTCTTCATCTTTCTCATTTTTTTTCTTAGTTATTTAAGACAAATTTTAGTCCTCCCAAGCTTACCCTTCCACTTTTAATTTAATGCCTACTTACTCCTCTTATTCTCTTATGCCTATTACAGCCTAACTTAATAATAACATTTCTGTTTAATTCATGCAAACACATGTAAATACAATATATTCATGACTAAACTCAATAGATTCTAATTTAATAAATTTTAATTTCTAAAAAAAATATGGATTCCAATATAGATTCAATATGGTTAATTGCAAACTTGTTCCTACACCTTTAATAGATGATTTCAAATTATCTTCGAAACTTTACCCAAAACAAAGAAAGAGATTGAATAAATATCATGCGTTCAATATCCTAGTGCGATTACCAGTCTCATGTATGTCATGGTTTTGCACTATATTCGATCTTACATATGTAGTTAACACGATGAGCTTTATATACATAATCTTAGGAAGGTTTACTAGGAAGATGTGAAATGTATCCTTCAATATCTGAAGGGTTCTTCTGATCTAGCTTGGCATTTTATTAAAGCAAGGCAACATCTAATAACATTATCGATTTTATGGGTTCTAATTATGACGATGACCTTGATAGGTGCATGTCTCTCTCGAGTTATATAAACACCATGTGTTCAAATGCTATCAGCTAGAAAGCATCACTGTAATCCATTACTGCTTTGTCTTCTATTGAGGCAGAATTTGTTGCAGCAATAGAGGGTGTAAAGGACGGTACTTGGTTGTGAAGTCTTGTTATTGAGCTTGGCGTTATACAAGATACGATCATTATATCTTCAGATAGCCAAAGTGCTAGTCATCTCACTAAGAATGATGTGTATCATTCTAAGATTAAGCACATTGGCATCAAATACCACTACAGTAGAGATACAGTTGAAGTTGGAAAAATTGTTGTGGAGAAGGTTTAAACATTTGAGAATCCCACAGATATGTTAAACAAGTCACTACCTAGCACTAAGCTTCAGTATTGTTTGGACTTGGTCGTTGTTTACAACATTTGATTAACAAGTCACTGCCTAGCACTATGTTTAAGTATTGTTTGGACTTAGTCGGTGTTTACAACATTTGATTGCCTTTTGGGACTTTTATATGGTGGTAAGTAGCTCATCAAATTCAAGCTAAGGTGAAGATTGTTAGGATTTGACCTAAAATTCTCTACATCTAAACACAATATTCTGGTGGTTAATATCGAATCCTTAACCACTAAGGATACGTCCTGTGGCTTGTTTTTTATCCTTGATCATGCCTTGACTTTTCAAATCATTTAATGGTCCCACAATTTTTCTTCAATTGCAAATCCTAATGTTGTTTCTTAGTCCTTCAAAAACAAAGTTGACTGCATGAGTTTCTATTTCGTATTTTAACTATTAAATTATTTACTATTGAAAATGCATGTTTCATGAAATTTTTTTTGAAGACATTAACAAAAATCTGTACACAAGAGTGATGATAATATACTTAACCTTTAAAATATTTAAATTTTTAGAATCTTTACATTTTAAAAGAATTCTTAGGCCTGGACACATAAGCAGTCTAACCTTTTCTTTTAACGCGAGTTGATTTTCCCATTGATTTGCGTGGCATCTCTAAATAAAATAGTTTGATTCCATCGAGAAAAGAAAAAGATAATAGGATTGTGTCTTTAATTAAATATTCAATCCTCTGCTCTGGAAAACGAATTTCTAGACATCCATCGCTGAGAAAGTGTACTTTAAGACCGTGAACCATTTACAAGTCAACCAATTCCATACATAAATAAAGTCCAACACAGCAAAACAAAATAAATTCCATCCATCCAAGTTGATTGTTCTTTATCATACTTGCCACCCCAGCATTTAGAATCTGCCTTCGTGTGGCCCATCAATTGCAAAGGAAAAGAAGTTCCAACTTTTGCTTTATATACTCTTAGTCAATGTGGCATCTTTATTACATCAGCCTAGCTCTCTGTTAAAATCTAATTTGGGTTCTCCCCATCAGCTATAGATTACAATGTTGGGAAACATTGTAATTTGAATGATGTTACTTTTCGGGAATCGTTTTCATATTTTTAGAAAATATCTTTAATTGTATGTCATACTTTTATTTTTAACTTATTTTTGAAGTTTTATCTAATTTTCTCTTAAATTTTAAAATTACTAGGCTCTTATTTAAAAATTGAGGATATTTATACTACTTTTAAATAGATATCCCTAAACTGATAATTAAAATATAAAATATGAATTAGATTATGAGTATTTTGTTTAACATTTTTGTCATTTTATATTTTAAAACTAATGTCCTATGCTTCTGTTTAATTTTTGCATTCCTCCATTTGAGCTTTTTCTTTCTATATAATCTAGATTATACGAGCCCATATCAAGTAAAAACCTGATAATGGCATTCACCTTCTCCTTAATGATGTATTTTAAAGTAGAAAATTACATGGGTGCTTGGTTCAATTGAAGTATTTATGGATTTATTTATTTCTGCTTCAAATTAGTATGGTTTCTTGGTGAAGTATTGGGAAAACACTATTGACTTCATTATAATAAAAGCAAGACAGAACTTGTTATAACCTCCACATCAAACATATAGGATTAAGGCTGTCCTTGAACCGAATTCTCCAATATTTTATTGACTAAACAAATGTTTTGACACAACAAAAGTATGCTTCCTGGAAAGTAAGGCTCTGGCTGTGTACTTTTGTGAGGCGATGCCATATCTAACGCAAGACTCAATCTGGATTCAATACATTATTTATTCTCTTTAATGTCCATGGAAAGTCTTAACATTGGCGATTAATCAAAAGTGGCCATCCCACCTCTACAAACCCATGTTTTGGATGCAAGAATCATGAAGCCTGCTTTTGAAATTACACTCAAGTAAACAATGAGGTCGTGGTCAGACTATAAATTAAGATAAATTGCTTGATGCTTTTTGTCCTTTAAAATTTTGATTTAAAGAACAAGTGTTTCGACAAAAGACAAAATTATTGTAAAAGAATAAATTTCATATCATTAATCTTAATAATTTAGAAAAAGAGAGTGTTAAAATTTAAGCTTTCGTTTAAAATTAAATTTTGACCTAACCTTTTGAAGAGTTTTGAGGAAGCTTAGCTAAAAATCAGATTGGATCCAAATGAGTTCATATATAACTAGGATATCATATCTCAACTCAAAACTTTAAGATATTGGATTATGACATTATCTTTGTATATGACTCATTTTATCCTTGTGTCTCTTTCTGATAAAGAATGACTCTGTTTGTGAATTTTCAACATCTCCCCCTCACAAGTGGATCTATATATATTAGACTAGCTCCCCCTCAATTCATAGTTCACGCGAATCCATTTGAGCAACTCTAACCTAAATTTATAAATTTCTATTCATTAGACTTCGCCAACCTAGCTCTGATATCAATGAAGGATTTTGAGGTAGTCTAGAGAGAAATTGGATCAGATCCAAATGAGACTATATATTACTAGGTTATTATATCTCAACCTAAAACTTTAAGACATTAGGTTATGAACCTATCTTTGTAAATAACACATTTTATCCTTATATCTCTTTCCTTTAAGGAATGACTCTACTTGTGAATTTTCGAACACTTTTATACTTTTCAGTATGCCGTAAAAGAATTTCATTGACAAATAGTTAATAGCTTGCCACTGGTAAAAAAAATTTGAATTTTTATTAATTCCTTTCTTTTTAAAGGAAACTTGTGCTTTGATTAGGTGAGGTTATTGTAACCAACTAATTTTCGGCAGAGAATTTAGTATAATCCTTAACATTTCTTTCGGTTCAGACCGAAAACAAAAGGAATGGGTAATTAAGTAACGGGTTCCTTTTGCGTGGTGACGTTCTTGATGACAAGTAATGTCAACGCAGAGGGGCAGACTTACATTGATTTAGTCGAGGGTCAACGTTATAAATAAGACAAAGTTGTATGATTGAATATGGGCAGCTCCTACAAATGAGGAACTAACTGTTTCCTCCAAATTTGTTAAAAAAACTTCATGTCTCTAACTTATTAAACAAAATAAATCAAAATTACTTTTCTTGCTAATATATACTCCCATTAACCAATTAAACAACGAGAACTTGCATTGACATTAAAATCGATTAGATTTAAACCAAAAATTAGTGGTCATCTTTGTTAATCCAATTTAAATGCACAGAACATCCACTTACCTGTATTAAATGACCAAATTGTTCCCAAACCTCAACTTCTTCGGCTTTAAGACTACAAGGTCAGAACCCAAGGATTAACTATACTTATGTCGTCACACACGTAAACGTCTATATATATTAACCCTGTTCATAGTGAGTTAAACCCACAAAAATTTCAAACGTGTCTTTCAGTTCCCTCCATACCATACAAAGATGAGGAACAATCCTTCTGAAAGCTTCCTCGTGTTCATTTTCTTTGTCTCCTTGTTCATCAAAACGGCGATAGCGCAGAATAGCACAACAATTCCGGTGAATGTAGGAGTCGTTCTGAACCTTGACGATGGATTCAATAAGATGGTGTTGAGCTGTATTAACATGTCTATGTCAGACTTCTACTCCGTTCATGGTGATCAATACAAAACCAGGTTGGTTCTCACCACCAGAAACTCCAAGCAGGATGTTGTCGGAGCAGCTGCCGCAGGTTTAACTCCATTCTGACTCTTTTTCATTGCTTCCATTTTCCGTTTGTTCTTGCTTTTTGGGTGATTATAGTTTTGTAATATAGCTTTGGGGCAAAAGTAATTAGCAGTCGTGTTGTGCTAGCCATTTTGCAGAAGGAACCTGATGAATTATCTAAAAGTATAATTTGTATGACGACTTTAAGTGCGTATCCTCTGTTTAAACATTACCATCATCTAAAGTTCTTTTTGATTAGATACACGAGCTTACATGCCTCTGTGAAAAGTATGACCAATCTAGCCAGTAATACTGTAGCAAAATACCTTTTACTGTTCCTCACTGGTAGATTCTCCAGCGTTGATCTTTGACTTCACACACCTCGCCGTTTAGCGTAGGTAAAACCGGGGAACCTAGAGGAATAACTCTTCGAAACCTCAATATGAGAACAGTAGTGAACATGGTATGGCTTTACACGATGTATGCATACAGTTATTCATGTAGTTAAATATATAGGTATTTGACTTCTTAAATTCAATATAGACATGTATCAATTATTAGTTAATAATTAAGGGACAGTAAATAGCGAGAATTACATTACCTCATAAATGATGATGTGAACTTTGGCGGATGTTTTCAATAACACGACATAGCATTACCTCATAAATGATGGTTTGAACTTTGGCGGATGTCTTCATTAACACGACATATCATTGTCGTTCTTTTTTCCAGAAAGAAAATTAAAATGTAGCAACTTTTGTGTTCCAACTAGTTGCATGCTTAGTGGTCCAAAGAAGAAAACTCCTGAAATTGTAGAGCCTTGCTTTGAACAGAATGGAAATGATCGGATGCAAACAAAACGTTGACTTCAGTATCTCCAGAAAAACGTGGCATTAGTTGATGATCAAATGGTATTATTTTGAAAGAGTAACACTAAAAGTGAACTTCAGTTGGATCAACAATTTCTTTTCATAATTTACGGAAAACAATTCATATTGTAAAAGTAGAGAAAAAAGAGAAGAATTGAAGAAGAAATCTGTATTTCTATATGTCTCAAATATCATGTACATACTCCTATTTATACACTCTAGGCGTCTCTAATTAAAGCAACAAATCAATACAATAATCTATACCATTAATGTACAAGATCTTAGGAGCAAATAAAGGCTGATTATATATGATGATATACATTATGATAACATATGTTAATATCGCCCCAAACTCAAGGTGGTAGTGAAGATGATAACTTGAGTTTGGAAAGAAGATCGTGAAAATGTCAAGGTAGATGTAATTTGTTAAAAAGATCAACAAGTTGTGCTTGAGATGAGATTGGAACAAGTTGTATGGTTCCATGAAGCACATGATGACACACAAGATGACAATCTATCTCGATGTCAATCTATCTCAATGTGTTTAGTTCATTCATGAAAGACATTATCTGTATGACATTATGATTGTCACATAAGAGAGGAACTGTTGAGGAAAAGGTGACACCAATGTCCATCGTAACCATAGAAGTTCAGAGGTAGTGTTAGCTAGGGCTTGGTATTCTGGTTTAGTACTTGAGCGAGATACAATTGTTTGCTTCTTATTATGGCAAGAGATGAGAGATGTGCCAAGAAAGAAATAATACCTAGTGGTAGATTGACCATTAGTTAGGTCTCCAGCCCAGTCAGCATCAGAGTATGCATGTAAGTCCAATAAAGATGAATTGTTGAAGTGAAGTTCATGAAATAAGGTACCTCAAATATATTAGAGTATATGAAAAATAGCGGAGAAGTGAGTGGTACAAGGAACATACATGAATTGATTGACAATATGAACTACATGAGCAATATCGAGGCAAGTGACAGTAAATTATATAAGGTTGCCAACTAATTGTCGATATAGGGTACCATCACTTAGAGTAGTTGCATAGTGGCAGAGATATGATCATTAAAGCCGAGTGGAGTGTTAGCAATCTTAGTATCAGTGAGACCAACATGAGAGATAAGATTAGTAGCATACTTAGCTTGAGATAAGTAGTAACTTGAATCATCAAAAGATACTTCAAGGCCTAAAAAATAGCTCAGGTTACCTAAATCTTTCATTTCAAATTGTTAATGACGACAGGATTTGAGAGTGGTGATCCCCTGAGTGTCATTGTCGGTTATTATCATGTCATCAGCATATAAAAGGAGAAAAGTGCACCCTTAATCTGTTTTTTGGATAAACAAGGCATGATCATAGGAGTTGGACGTGAAGTCAAGACGATTGATGGTGGAGCTGAATTTAGCATACCATGCTCGAGAAGATTGCTTAAGGTCATACAAGATGACAGACTTTATTAGGTGGATGAGCATACCCAGGTGGAGGTTGCATGTATACTTCTTCCTAAAGATCACTGTTAAGAAAGACATTCTTGACATCCATTAGGAACAGTTCCCTATGCCTGCTTGCTGCTACAGTAATAAGACAGCAGATTGAAGTTAGATGAGCTACTGGAGCAATGGTTTCCTCATAATCAACTCCATATTCTTGGGTAAACCCCTTTGCAACTAATCGTGTTTTCTATCTTTCAACTGATCTATCAGCTCGAATCCTAATTTTGTAGACCCATTAACATCCAATAATGGACTTATCTAAAGATAGGTCAACCAACTCCTAAGTGTTGGTGTTGGAGAGAGCCTGTAATTCTTCCAGCATTGCTTGCTATCATAAGGGATTAAAACTAGCCTCGTGATAGGTGCGAGGTTCATATAGAGAAAAAATAGTAGAATATATATGGAAGTCTTTGACGTGAGTAGAAGGTTAACTTACACGAGAGGATCAACAGAGGGGTTATGGATACTCAGTAGATTCCGGTAAATGAATAGAAGAGGAAGAGATGTTTAGTGATGGAGGATCTGCAGCCGGAAAAGATACAATAGGATTAGTTGTCGGTTGTGATGAGTTGTTAGAGCTAAAAGACGAACTTGTAGAAGAAATATCAGGAAACAAAGGTATGATAGGATCAAAGAAGAATTTGTGTGTGGGTTCATTGACTTGAAATTTTGATATTTTAGAGAACATTTTATGTTCCCAAAAGGTGACATGGTGAAAGATTTGAAGTCTTTGAGATAGTGGATCCCGACATCTATATCCTTTATGTTCTATATCATATCTTAGAAAACAACATAAATGTGCTCTGGGTTCAAGTTTGGTGTGTTCATGAGGTTGTAATAGAACGAAGCATGCATATCCAAAAACTTTAAGTGATTGATAATTAGGAGCATGATTGAATAAGTACTCATAAGGAGATATATTACCTATGATAGGAGAGGGAATGCGATTGATAGTATATATAGTAGTAAAGGTTGCTTCTCGCCAAAGAGTTTCAGCACAAGAGGATGATAAAAGAAGTGCTCGACTAGTGTAAAGAATATGTCTATGCTTGCGTTTGGCTCGACCATTTTGTTGAGATGTATTAGGATATGATCTTTGAATAATGGCCCTTTGTTGATTAAGAAAGTTGATCAATTTTGTATCTTTGTATTCTATTGCATGATCAGTCCAAAATATTTTAATCTTGCAAGAGAATTGAGTCTGAATCATATTAGCAAATCGAGGGTAAATGGATAATAGTTCAGATCTATAACGCATCGGATAAATCCATGTAAAGCGAGAAAAATCATCAACAAGGATCACATAATATTTCATGTTACCTATAGTTTCATATGGTGCAAGGCCCCAACTATCAGAATGAATTAAATCAAAAGGTGTTAAAAAGATATAATCATTGATAGCAAGTGGCAAAGCATAATGTTTAGAAAGTTGGCAAGGGAAACAATCAAAATGTTCAGTATTAACATGACCTAAGGTATTGCTAGAGATTAAAGACCCTAATCTAGAGATAGAAAGATAACCCAATCAGGCGTGCCATATATGAGAAGTGATAGCACCAACAGCCATCCAGCCTTATGCCCTTTCCCAAGGATCTTGCCCCTATGGATCTTGCACAATACAACCATAACTCGAAAAAGATAAGTTAACACCAAGCTTAGATAATTGTCCAACAAAAATAAGGTTTAATGAGAGTTTGGGAACAAGAAAGGTTTCAAGCAAATGCAATTTGGATGTATAAACAGTACCTATATGTCGTACATACATAGTAGAGTTATTGGCAGTATGAACAATGTGTGGAATAGATGGTGTTGTTAAAGATTCAAGGGTAGAAGAATCAGATGTCATATGATTACAACATGCAAAATCGAGATACCAAAAGTATGAGGTACCTGATGAGACAAATAAGGTAGAGAAGGAGACTGTACTAGAATTTGGTTGAAGTTGTTGAAGAATGGCGTGGAGGTCCTTTAAGGAGAATTTAGGAGAAGTATTTTCTATTGGTCCTTCAGTGGCAGCAGCAATAGTGGAAGTAAGCTGGGGAGATTTAGAATAATTGCCTTGTCCAGAATTCTATTTGAGCCATTTTCTATGTTCAGAGATGTGATGTCCAGGTTTTTTACAATAGCTACAAGATCCTTTATAATACTTCTTACCTAAGTTGTGAGAAGTTTGAGTGAGGTATGAGTTGTAAGGACAACACCAGTATACGGGGTAGATTTTTCAATGCGAAGCATATTGAGATGACTTTCCTCTGAGATACGCCTTAATGATAATGTCAAGATTGGGTAGAATTCGTCTATGAAGAAGAGACCTACGAATGAGTTCAACTTCATCCTTAAGATTTATAAGTAAATCCCATATATGTTGACGATCTCTAAGATTTGCGTAGAGAGTAACAACATCAGGACTAGGCCAAATAGGATCACCAAGTGTTAGTTAATCCCAAAGTTCTTGTAATTCATACACATAATTATGTATTGTTTGTCAAGGTTATTGTTACTTACGATGTAGTCTCCTATAAAGCTGAAATCGATGGACGTCATCTGATACAGAGTAATGATTTTTCAGAAAATTTCATACCTCTTAAGCTATGTCAAACCCTTGAAAGTCAAGCTGGATAGTTTTCGCACCTATATTTCGGTTAAGATTTGATGGTTCATTCTATCCCCTACCACTAATCGTTCGGTGAATACATCAATATCTTCATCTTTCTTTTAAGTGGGTTTAGGTATTTTTCCAGTAACAATATGCCAAAAAAGTGTTCCCTTAAGAAAACTACACATTTCCTCAGCCCAAAGATCATAGTTGGAGCCATCAAAGATAATATTAATAGGGTTGGGAATGTATTAGGGAAGTTTATAAGCATCTATAATCAAAGAGTGCAATAAAATTGGAGGAAACCTACTTATAGAGATGAAATTTGGTTATTCTAACCTTAGAATTAGATTCAGGGTGTCAAAAAACCTTAGAAACCATTCTGGTTTGCAAAGAACCCGAATTAAAATCTACTGAATCGGACAATCAAAGCGTCAGTCAACCTTTTATGAACCTAACTGAACTAAGTCAAGGAAAAGTAGACATGTGGAGTAGATAGGAGACGACACGTGTCAGATGATGTGGCGGATGGCATGGCAAATGACTAGGTTTTGATGATGGTGAGGCGATGACGTGGTGATGGCGTGGCGTATGACGTGTCTAAAGAATAGGATTTGTGTCTGATAATGTGGTGATGACGTTTTAATGACATGGTTTTGCCTTATGTGTCTAAACGACGTCGCTTTGTCTTGAACCAAAATGACATCATTTTGGATTGTCTCTTCCTCCAGCAATCTACAACTAGGGTTTCTATGGCAATGACTTTCTCTAGCACTTGAGGGCATTTGAAGAATTATTTGGATGCAAACTTCACACTGTTGTGATCTACTCATGGAGAGAAACAATTTGATTCATAAAAAATTATTTTTGGAGCAACTTAAAGAACCTAGGATGCGAAAACAGAATGCTTGATAGAGAAAATGGAGAAAGCTCTGGTACCATGTAAAAATAGAGAACAAAGAGAAGAATTGAAGAGGAAATATGTATTTATGTGTGTCTCAAATATGATGTACATACTCATATTTATACACTCTAGGTGTCTCTAATTAAAGCAACAAATCAATACAATAATATACACCATTAATGTACAAGATCCTTGGAGAAAATGAAGACTGATTATATGATGATATACGTTATGATAATATATGTTAATACATAAAAGTAATTAGAATGTCGTAGATTGGTTAATAAATCCTATAGGCATAAAATTAATATTTCAAGAGAATTATGAAATGATATATTTATGACATAAAAGTTAAAAAAGTTCAAGCATATTTGCATTTCAAGCATCGATTACTTGTTAACTTAGCAATTTGGTTAAGACTAACATATTCTTCTTAAGTACTAGTCAAACAAGTTTCATTATAACCGGAAGCTATTTGAGAAAAAAAATCAAATTGCAAAATTGTTCATGTGAAAATGGCAGGCCTAGATTTGATAAAAAATGTGGAAGTGAAGGCAATCCTGGGGCCACCAACGTCAATGCAGGCCAATTTCGTAATTGACATGGGAGCAAAAGCTCAGGTCCCCGTTATCTCGTTCACTGCTTCAAGTCCTTCGCTGAGCTCTCTCAGGAGTCCTTTTTTTTTTCAAGCCACACAGAACGATGCAACTCAAGTCCAAGCAATAAGTGTCATAGTCAAAGCTTTTCGATGGAGAGAAGTAGTACCTGTGTATGTTGATAACGAATTTGGTGGTGGAATCATACCTTTTTTAACTGATGCTTTGCAAGCAGTTGATGTTCGGGTCCCTTACCGAAGTGCCATTTCTCCGACGGCTACTGACGATGAACTTGGTGAAGAGCTTTATAAGTTAATGACTATGCAGACTCGAGTTTTTATTTTGCACATGTCTCCGCCTCTTGGTTCTCGTCTTTTCATCAAAGCTGATAAGGTTGGAATGATGGGTTCTGGATACGTTTGGATTATCACTGACGGGTTGGCTGATTTGTGGAGTTCCATGAATTCTTTAGTTGTTGATTCCATGCAAGGTGTGTTAGGAGTGAAACCTTATGTTCCCATAACGAAAGAGTTAACAAGTTTTCAGAATCGGTTTAAAAGGAAATTCGTGCAGGATAATCCTCATATAGTGGATGCTGATTTAAATGTTTATGGCTTATGGGCCTATGATGCTATAACTGCATTGGCAATGGCTGTTGAGAAAGCTGGAACTATTAACTTAGGCTTCCAAAAGCCAAATGTTTCTAGTAATTCAACTGATCTTGAAAATTTTGGGGTCTCTCTGTCTGGTCTCAACCTTCTTCAAGCATTGTCAGATACTAGTTTCAAAGGCCTCTCAGGAAATTTCAGCTTCGTCAATGGACAGCTAAAGCCATCGGCTTACGAGATAATCAATGTGAATGGAGATGGAGCTAGAGGGATTGGATTTTGGACAGCAGAAAATGGACTTATCAGAAAGTTGAATACTCCAACAAACAACACTACAAGTACATATCCTACATCCAATTCCAGTCTTGCTCCTATCATATGGCCAGGAGAAGCAACTTTTATACCCAAGGGTTGGGAGATTCCCACAAATGGGAAAAGGTTAAGAATAGGAGTACCCGTGAAGAGTGACTTCGCTGAATTTGTAAAGGTGACAAAAGACCCTACTAGCAACTCCTCCATTGTTGAAGGTTACATAATCGATGTTTTTGAAGCCCTAGTGAAATTGCTGCCTTATGCTTTGCCATTCGACTACTTCCCTTTCGAGCTCCCTGACGGTAGCAGTGCCGGAACTTACAATGATCTGGTGTATCAAGTATACTTAGGGGTAAAGCACTAGAGCTCCATAATACTTTTATTTTGATATTTAATTAAAATGTCAAATCATTAATTAGGCCTTGGCTAAATATTTCGTTTCTTTTTCTAATAGCATTTTTGACGTTTGAGTGTTACCAACAGAATTATGATGCTGTAGTGGGAGATACAACAATCAGATCAAACAGGTCCAATTATGTCGACTTTACACTCCCATACACAGAGTCTGGAGTATCAATGATCGTACCTGTCAAAAATAATAAGAATAAAAATGCATGGATTTTCTTAAAGCCTTTGACTTGGGATCTTTGGTTTGCTTGCTTTTGCTCCTTTGTGTTCATTGGATTCGTGATTTGGGTTCTTGAACACAGAATTAATGAAGAATTTCGAGGGCCACTTTTTTTTCAAGTTGGCACTAGTTTCTGGTTTTCATTCTCCACCATGGTTTTCGCGCACAGTAATGTCCTTAAATCTTTGAGATAATTAATGTTGTTTATCTAAACTTATTTTCTATATAATAATATGTTGAGCTTTGTCATTTCCGGTTGTTATACAGGGGAGAGGCTTGTTAGCAATTTGGCAAGATTCGTGATAGTAATATGGTGTTTCGTTGTGTTGATTTTGACACAAAGTTACACAGCCAGTTTAACAAGTCTTCTAACGGTCCAAAAGCTCCAGCCCACGGTTACTGATGTGAAGGAGCTTATAAGGACTGGTGCTTATGTTGGCTACCTGGAGGGCTCATTTGTTTTGGGACTCTTGAAAAACCTAGGTTTCGATGAATCCAAACTCTTGGTTTACAGAACTCTGGAGGAATGGGACGCATTGTTTACCAAAGGAAGTGGCAATGGAGGTATAGCCGCAGCATTCGACGAAGTGCCGTACATAAATTTGTTTCTAGCAAAGTATTGTTCCAAATATACCACCGTTGAGCCTACATTTAAAACCGATGGTTTTGGCTTTGTAAGTTCAATTCGCTCTCTTATTGTCCTTATTTTCTGATATGGGTTTGGTTTGCTTTTTGATCTATGTATCATTATTTCAGGTGTTTCCTAAGGGCTCCCCACTAGTAAGTGATGTTTCTAGGGCAATTTTAGGAGTGACCGAAGGAGAAACAATGAAGAAATTAGAAGAAAAATGGTTTGGCAAAGAAGCAATTTGTCCAGATCCAAGCACCTCTCTTTCATCCAACAGCCTCGGTATCGAAAGTTTCTGGGGTCTATTCTTGATTGCTGGTGTAGCTTCAGTTTTGGCTTTACTAGTATTCTTATCCATGTTTATCTACGAACAATGGGATGTTATAATGCCAGCTGACTCCAGGTCATTAAGGCAAAGATCTATCAAATTGTTCTGGAACTTCTACAACAGGGACTTGTCTTCGCATACTATGAGAAGAAATGAAGCGAATGATCAACAAATTCAACTTAATGAAGTAGTTGGCGAACCAAGTCCATCAGCATATTCTGTCAGAACAGAATTTCCTGATGAGCAGGATAGAGCTTCCACAGAGAACGGCTATCGGAATTCAAATGATCAACAACCACTTCAAGAGACATCGTCTAATGTTGAACTCGCCATTCAAAATCATGAAAGACCAAGAGTTATTGAAATAATGCAAGATTGAACACTGCATTGGATGACACCATATAAAGACGTCCGTAGCATTAAACTTGACATAGGAGTTGATGACCTTATAATGATGTTCATTTGATTAATATGTTAATTCTAGTAAATTTTATTATCAGGTTTTGTAGGGTTTATAATTTTTCTCTCAGCCTTTTCTTATTGCACCAGTAAGTATACAACAGTCATAGATCATTACAAACTCTTACAAATCCAAGCTAACTTCCTAAAAAGAAGGAACTAAATATTTATAGAATATTTACACATGACCTCAATACCCCATCAAGTTGGTGCATGAGAGTTCCCAATACCTAACTTGCTGATAAAAGAATAAAAATGGCATTTTCCTAAGGCCTTGGTAAATATGTCAGCTAGCTGGGCATGAGTAGACACATAGACTGGCTGAATAGTTCCTTTCACAATCCCATCGCGAAGAAAGCAACAATCAACTTTAACGTGTTTTGTTCTCTCATGAAAAACGGGATTCTTTGTAATATGAAAAGCAGCCTGACTATCGTAGAGTAGATGCATTGGCTTACAGTGTTCCAAGCCAAGATTAGACAAGATACTATTTAACCACTAGAGCTCACACGTTGTTGTAGCCATGTACTCTACTTCAGCTGAAAATCTGGAAACAGCCTGTTGTTTATTTGTCTTCAAAGAAATGGAGAATCACCCAATGAGTAATAAGCCTAACCTAATTCACACCACCCAGACAACTGGAGATCACAGTTGTGGCATAGCAAATTACCTTATCCTGGCGTACCTTTTAGGTTTCTGACAACTCACAAGGCAACGTACTAATGCTCCTCCCGTGGCTTCTACATAAATTGTGAAAGTATATAAACACAATATGACAGCTTGGGCCTAGTAAAACATAGATATATGAGACTAGTCGCCAATAAAGTTTTGGATCATCAGCGAGTGAAAGCCCATGATTTTGCTCCATGGGAAAATTAGCTTGCTTTCCACCAAGTAATCCAACTTCAGCGATTATATCTAGCGCATATTTTCGCCGGCATAGGAAAATTCCTTCAGAATTCCCTACTATTTTTACGCTTAAGAAATATTTTGAAACTGTTTGACCTATATTTGATTAGAGGACAGCACGTAGCCTTTTGTTCAGTTTGCGAGCGTGCCAGGAAATTAAAATGTTTCCAAACTAGGAAAAATATGAAAAAATATTGTTGCGGCTCGTAAACTTATTAATAATCAAAATGATTGTGTATTGCTAGAAAGAGACAAAAACTAACATAAAGAACTTTGCTTTATTGGTAAACAATTCGGCAAAACGCAATGACTAAAAATTGAAAGAAAAGCTAACGACAATTGAAAGAAAAAAGGCTAGGCTATGAAAAAATAAAATGATTGCCAAAAAAGAAATAAGCTAAAAAGTGCAAGAATTTGCTGGAGTACCAGGCTTTTGATTTGTCAAGAGTGGGGATCCTTCTTTCTTCTTCAAAGCCCCTATTTATAGCCACCGATGATGAATGTCTCAATTCAAATTTGTAATCTTGATAAAGCTTATCCCACTAGATGAAGATCAAGTTCAAAATGATCCTCATCTTATCCAACGAAGATTAGGTTGGCTGGTATCCATCACCTTATCCTCTTATCAATTCTTTAAATTTGAGCTCCGGGTCTTCTACTCCAAATCAAATTCTATCACTTCTTCCTTTGGACACCGAATTCTAATGGGCCAAGGCCAGTTTCTGGACTTCGAATTGAGTGTCCCACTGCAATTAAACTTGTAATCCTGATAAAATTCTATCTTGCTAGATAAAGATAAAATTTGGATAAAACCTTTTCTTGTCAGATAAAGATAATATTTGGATAAAACTTTATCCTACTTAGATAGAGATAAAATTTGGATAAAACTTTATCTTTATCTCTCCATTATCTTAGACTTCAAGACTCTCACTCTAACTCAAACTCTACTACTTCCTTCTTTGCTGTACACTGGAATTTGATGGGCCAAGATCAATAGACTCCTTTTGGACTTCGAACCATAGGCTTTTCTTTAGGCTTCGAATTTTCGGCCCAAAACAGTAAAAATGGGCTGAACCTATTTTTAGATGTAAGCAATAATGTAATTAATTAAGTAATCATAATAATTTAATTAATTATATTATAATTAATTAATTAATCACAATATTTTAATTAATAAATAATAATATTTTAATTAATGAATAGTTATATTTAATTAATAATAATATTTAATTAAACATAATGTAATGTAATTAAATAATAATTAGATTTTAAATAATTAGATTTTAATTAATTAATAATTAGATTTTAGTTAATTAGATTTTATCTTGATTAATTATTTTAATTAATTAATTAATTAATTTTTATCTTAATTAATTTAATTATTTATATTTTAATTAATTACATTTTAATTATATTTAATTAAAAAAATTATTAGTGTTGCTAGAAATCAAACTCATTCCTCTCATATATGGAGGGTATGGATTATTACCCAAAACTTGGGTATGAAAAAACTATTAAATCATTCACAATAACCACCCAACTTTTATCATTCATTCCATTCCCATTGATTTATTCTCCTACCCCTTAACCAAGCACCCTCTAAGTATTTGGTTTATGCAATTTTTGGAGCTACACTATTTTTATCTTATAGCAGTCACCAGTTTTGAATTTTTTGCAATAATTTGTTTTGGTATGACCCTTTCAAAGAAATGAAGTGACAAGCTTTTTGAAGGTTCGATTGAAATACGAGGGGTAAAAGTTAAGATCGAGTAACCTATTATCTGAATCTGGATCCAAGCCCAAGGTTCCAATAGGCTTTAGATGAAACGTTGAGAATAGCCCAGCTCAATTAGCGGGCTTAAGATGGAAGTGCTATAATCAACACCAAGCTACAATTTAGGACCATCGCGCGTCTTATTATTGCCCTATGAATCTTAAAAATTAGAAGCATCTTTAAAGATGATAGTTTGACCCGGTTTAGTTCGGTTTAATTTAATTTTGAAAAGGTAAAAGAGTCATTTTTTATCATAATGCTTACATCCTTTGACAAATTCAATCTTAACATTTCAGAGAGTATAAATTAAGTTACAACATTTGAGTATAACTTTAAACTAACAAGAAATTGACAACAGTAGCAATGACCTAACAAATGTTTATAATCTTTTTTTTTGTTATATAGGTGGGTTCTACATTGTCACATTAGTATACTTGAAAGTGTGAGACTCGTTTTTTTTAAGTAAAATGTAAAAATTTTATTAATATATTTCCCCACGGGACCCACTATAATTAATTACCTCTAATTTTTGGTTAACCTAACAAATTAACTTAACTAATTAACCTGTTAAGTAAATAGATAAGTTAACCATAACTTTTATTAGCCTAACAAATTAAATTAACCAAATTATTTATTAAGATATTGAATTAAAATTAGTTACTGCGGTAGAGTTATTAATTAAATTAACTAATTAAGTCCCAATTTTTACTAACAAAGTAAAATTTCCAATTTTCACCAATCTCCCCCCTTTTTTAACCCGTCTCCAATCGCCCTACGACAATAGTTGTTAATCATCGACGAAGTCGTCACCAATCTCCCTTTGAAGTCCTCACCATTCAACTTGACAGCATGTTGAGTTTATTATGGTAAAGAATTTACAACGTCTTGAGTTTATTGTTGCCTATCTACTTTGTCTGTTAGATTTTGTCGTGTATTTTGGTTGCTTTTTTCTTGTGGGCTGCACAAGGGAAGCAATCCCATGTGGGAATGTATGTGTTTTTGGTTGCCTCATATGTGGTCCCATTTTAAGTTTATTGTATCTACTTTGATTGTTAGATTATGTCGTATGTTTTGACTACTTTTGTAATATCTGGTTTTCGGAACATACGTAGGCTTAGAATCCTAGATCAAGCATTGCATATACATGCATATCATTAGCATTCACACACGAATTATATTTGTATACGTTTTAGAGATAACATATGCACTTAATTGACTTATCCCAGGGTATGAAAGATTTTAAAGTGACTATGATATGAATTGTGAATTATTATGTCTTGAACTTTGGTTTGATTGAATTTCAATTAGTGAATTGGAATTAATTGTTATTAATTGGGAGATTGATGAATTAATATGTGCAATTGGATTTTTAAAAAATGTCAAGTGGTAGGATAAATTGATACATCAAAAATTAGGATGATTATGCCTATAATTGATTTGAGTGACAGTTGACATAATTAATTAATAAAAAAATTAACCAATTATTGTGTGACATGTGGACTAATTATAATGAGACATATGGATTGATCGATTGGTGACATAAGACAACTTAATGTGTGGATTAATGGCAAAATATTGTTGAATGTAATATATGTGAAACAATCTTCTCATTTTACGCTCAAAACTCACAAGTGTACGAGTCGTGACTAATAGTTAAAAAGTAGATATCGATACACAAAAAAATCTTTGTTTTTCCTCAAGCAAAATAAATACAATTAATCAACTCTATCACTTCATTTTCACAAAGATCAAAGCATAAAATCCCTCAAATTAGCTAACTCTAATATCAAGTTAATACACATATCATGACTACTTTTTCTTTAGTGTACGTAAGCAAACTCAACAATTGGTACCATCACTCAAAGATAAGTATCTTCCTCATAATTTTCACTCATTTCTCTCAAGTGCTTGATGGTTAGTGTTTCGCTAAAACTTCCTATTGGAAACTACACTACGATAGGCTTGTTAATACACCAATTCTCCTCTAAAATGATTGCATACATAAATAGATCAAAAAGGCTTATTTAGGGTTGTAATATGGTAAGGGTTAAGGTGGGTAAAGAGAAAGAAAAAAGTT
>JAOSBO010136206.1:0-25079 GCA_027563915.1 Erythroxylum rotundifolium
TCATATAGCCATCTTAAAGATAAATGAGAAGAGTCTCATTTATTGGCTACTTTATGATTGATTAAAGTAAGAAGTGAAGCATTGGATGCTATTCTCTTCTTCTATTTCGTGCAAAACCGAAATTGAGGGTGTAAGAAGGTTTTCTTGCATGGTTTAACTCTCTCTCTCCTTTTATGCATGAGTGAGCCAAAATTTTCATAGGAAGAGTCTCCTTTTTGGTTCATTTCTTCTAAGAAAAATCTCCTCCAAACATTTCTTCTCCTTTCCTACCAAAGGATGTTGTTAACTAAGTTTTCCTAGAAGAACAAGAGGTAAATCAGATTGGTTGAGGATGCAACAACAACGAGATGATAGATTGACAAAGAAAAGGATTCAAAAGCAAAGGCTTTGGATACAATAAGAAGGAGATGACAACGTAACGAGAAATTAAAGTTGTAGCAAAGGAGTCAGTAATATCACTATCTTATTTATGTTTATTATTATCCTTACACCATATCATGTATGGATTGGTATGATGATCTGGAAATATTGCTTTCACTACAAATAATATTTCTAAAAAATTTTAAAATCTAACGATTCTCTAAGTATGCCATGCTTTCTTTTCCTGATCCAATAATTTTGCTTCCATCCTCTTCTAATTTTCCACCTGGCTTGTATGTATCCTTTTATGATTCTCCTCTTATACTGCCAGTTTGGATCCCAAGGCATCCATCATCTTATCTATTTTTCTTTCCAATGCTTCAATTCAATCTTACTGGAATTCTCATAGTCCTTAGGGTCTTTGTTGACCACTTACATTATTATTAGTTCAAGAAAGTTCAGTTAGTTTTTCCAACCTGATTTATATGTGTTAAAATATCGGTTATTACCTCGCTGCCTTTAGCCTAGGTAACTTACCTGTTCAGTACCACCAGCTCCCATTACAAAACATTCTGCTGAGTGACAATTGTCCTCTGCACACAGTTCACATTGTGCTTGCTTCTCCTTAATTGCTAAGGTAGATGCTCCTTGTATATTATTGAGCTACTTTGTAAAAGTAGTAATCTGAGCCTACAGGGAAATAACCTAGTTAATAGGCATTATACCTTTTTGTTCTTTCTATCCTTGTCTTCTCCTCTTGCTTAACCACATGTAGTTGTCACTTACCAGCTCTTCTAATAAATTATGAGCTACTTCCACTAACTTCCTCATCAATGAACCTTTAGCAGCTACATTAATTATACCCCTTATGCTCTGATTCACTCCATTATAGAATATTTGAAGCAGAAATTCCCTCCGAAGGTTGTGATGTGGATAACTTCTCTGACTTTCTTTAAATCTCTCTCAAGCTTCAAAGAGAGATTCTCCATCTCTTTATTGGAAATTTTTTATCTCCTTAATAATCCTCGTCATCTTTGTCAACAGAAAATACTTAGCAAGGAATGTTTGGGTGAGCTACTCCCAAGTCGTGATTTGGCCTGAATTCAATGAATTTACCATGCTATAGCATGATCCTTCAACATGAATGAAAATAGCCTCAGCTTCACTACATTATTAGACATACTGTTGAATCTGAATGTATCACATATCTATAAGAAATTTACAATGTGGGCATTTAGATCCTAATTGGATAACTAGTAGAACTATACATTATTTCATAAAATATTAAGTACCACTGGCTTTATCTCAAAATTATTTGCTAGGTCTACTGGTCTCACCACTCTTTGATGATTAAATCCCAGCGTCATAAAATCCATTAACATTCACTCTAGTCCTCCTTACCCTCCTTCTTTAACCATATCTTAATTTGAAAGGTTTAGATGCTTCACCCTTCCTATTTCTCTCTTATGCTTCTTCACATCGGGAAATTCATCTTCTACTAGTTCTTTCTTCCTTCCTGTGCTCCTTGTGTTCAAGAACTGGTAATTGCACAAGGAAAAGTATTAAAAAATCTTTCATCAAAGTATTCTAAATCAAACATGATGCTCAACAATCAGATCCTAGCAATATGGGACAATATTCCAAAGAAATAGAATCTGTACTTCAAGAAATGGAAAATCTTGAGTATATTGGAAGACCGTGACTTGTAGTTAAAAGGAGGGAATATCGATCCCGCAAGCATTGATGTCTGAACACTACTTAATTTAGATATAACTTTGTTTAAGAAACAAATTTCCTTTTAATAAAAATAATTTAAAAATTAAATCAAATCTAAAAGATTAATGACTAACAAAAAACAATACCATAATTACAGAAAAGTTACATTTCAAGAATCTACGGACTAGAGATTATTTTTTTCCTATTTTTTCTCCCTCCTATTTAATCCATTGAATCATGTCTCACCCCAGATTTTTGAATTTACGATTTTTCCCCAGTTGAATTAACGAGAATCAATTAGATGATCTCTCAATCGACTCAATAACTACTGATTCAACTAGTTATTAAACTATACTATGGATGATCAATTGTCTAGCCAACATCTCTCTTCTAATTGTTCAGTTGACGTAATAATTGCTAGTCTATAGGTCACCAACTCTCCTTATACAATTCTACAAAAATTTTATCTTACTCGCTCTCTCGAATTGTTTCAAGATAACAATTAAAAATAACAATCATCAAAGATAACATCATTCCATTCAATAAAATAGGAGTTTGAATAAAATAGTTCAAAAGGAATTCCTAAAACTAAATCAGCCTAATATGGTCTCCATAACATCATCAACATTCAAATTAACCATTTTTACAAAGATTAGAAGAGATAAAAGTGACAAAAAGATGAATGTAAAGACTCCTTTTCTTTTCTAAAATCTGGAATTTTGGTTTTGGTGTGCTAGTTTGCCCAATCTTGATGATGATCCTTCTCTTCAATCCTTCCTTAAAGCTTCAAACATATGTTCTTCACCCAAGGATGGTATTTCTATAAAAGGGTGTCATCTCCTTTAAAGATAGAGGCTTAATTATCCTTTTATAGTTTTAAAACCTTAGGTTTAATGAAGCTCCGCATTAAGTCTCGAATTATAATTCCTACGATCGTGGCAATTTGTTTAAGTCCCATGATCATGGGAATTCATCACAGATGCACTCCTCTTTTCTTCTCCTCTTTGGTCTCTATTTTATCCTATAAGTTGCTGTTGGATCAAAAACTTAAACATGTAAGATTTGGCCAAAATGGTAGATTTCAAAACTTTGCTTTTAGAAATCAAATTTTAGGGGAAGCAATATAGCCAAATCAACATGTCAAGCCATATATAATATAGTATATGGAAAATATTTAGAAAAAGAAAAAGATGGTAGAAATATACCAACTCCTTTGCTACAGCTTTAACTCCTCGCTATGCTATCTTAACCTCGGCAATGTATCCTCTTCTCGTTACTTTATCCTCTACCAATCTAATCTACCATTTATTCTCCTTGGATAACTTTGTTAACAAGATCCTTTGGTCAGATAGGAGAAGAAAACTTGAAGAGATTTTGCCTTAGAAAGGGAAGCTAAAGATGAGACACCTCTTATGCAAATTCCAGCTATCTCATGCAAGGTAGGAGAGAGAGATAAAAATTCAACAACACCTTGTATTCTTTCTCTCAATTTCGGTTAAACGTCAAAGAAAGAAGTGAAGTGCATCCAATGCATCACATCCTTCCTTAATCAATCATAAAGAAGCCAATAAATGAGACTCTTCTCATTTGTTTAAGATGGTTATATGAAAAGAGTAATAACCTAAAATGATACATCCCATTTTTGGTTTTGTGATGAAAGAAGGAAGAGGGTCTATCAAATTCAGCTCTTTTTTCTTTAATCTAATGAATGCTAAATGGTTACATACTATCATTAAAAGAAATCCATTAGACCACTTAATAACAAGGTTATAACTCCATTTAATGATGATAAAGCATGATAAAAACCATATTAAATGTGTCAAACCAATGCTAAATGTGCAGCTACAAATTTAGCCCATCAATTGAAAATCTAACACCTTTTATCTTTAATAACTTTGATTTTATTTGATTAATCTAATTAATTAAATCAAACCAAAGTCTAGGCCATTTCTAAATGTTCATTTGGGCTTCTAATTAAAGTAAGCCCAACATTCAATCATAAGCTTTAAAATCTCTACTTGTATTTCTTACTTTGCTTGACAACCTTCCTAGAAGCCAAATAGGGAATCTAATCAGACTTATATAATTCAAGCTCCAATAAGCACAAAATTAATTTAATCTTAATAAAATTAATTCCAACATGTTAACTAAATGTCATTCCACTAAAGACAATTAGTTGAACTCTTTAACTATTAAATATTATGAGAGCACATGTTTCAAATAAGATGTCTAATTGTAAACTCTAACATGAACCATATTATAGCCGTCCATACAATAAAGGGTAAAATTACCAATTTGCCCTTATGCTGATTTTTCCTTCTAGATCTCCCATTTTACTATATATGGTGATTAACATAGAAGATCTCATCTTAGTGTTAAGATTTGATAGGAAGCTAGTCCATCAAACTACTGGCATCAGTTTAATCACCAATCTCCATAAAATGTCTAGAAGTGATGACATCACTATAAACTCTTTATTCTAGTGAATGTTCCCTGATACATGTTTCAATTAATAATTCCAACATGCAGGCACTAGATTGATACTCTGTAAAAATCCATTCCGATCATATCAAGAATTATAATGAAACACATATGAGTTCACCACTCCTCAAGATTGTGGTCCATAATAAACGAATGCTTAAGTCTATGTTTTAAGATTAAAGTAATGAACTACTTTATTCTTCAAAACATATGTGATTCTAGATTCATTTAACAGTGCCATTATCGATATTCAACTACTATCATGATATAAAACCTATCATTCCTTTGAAGTAAATTCTTTTACTTATATGGAGATAAATCATAGCACTACAGTCTAAACCATAATCAAGTGACCAACTTGATCATTAAATGGTGAATCAATTATTTTAGGCTCTAATAATATACTTGTTTCCCATACATCTCTTTGTATATTTACATTACTTAAAAAAGAATCTCGGTACCTTATGACTAGTTTTATTATGCTCATACATATAAAACCAAACTCTTTTTTGTCAATAATAAACATTTTCATTACAAAAAGTAACTGGAAGAAAATTAATTTATAAGTAAATATACTTGCTTTCTAGGGCACTATATTTTGCATAATTCCAACAGTTGCTCTACCTTTCTTCCTAAAATAGTAAATTCTTACCCTCAATTAACTTCAAACACACAAAAACAACAATGGAAATCAAACTTAATGAAAGCATACAAAATAAATCCTAAACTATATCAATGATCAACAATTATTTAAGAAAATACATGTCAAATACCTAGAAAAACATATACTAATACACACCTATATTGTATCATGATGCCTAAGAACATGATCTAATAGATCATTGTATCTAGTAGTTGGATCTTATTCTCTTACCATAAAAATGGCTATATGTGCAACAACACCGACTATGATAAATCCACAAATCCAAATATGATGTGTGAACAATGATAGTTGTGTACCATAATTAGTAGCCAGATATGGATAATGGGGCATAGAATACATATGGTGAGCTACAACAATGGTTAAAGAGCCTAACATCACTAGGTTAAGATATAATTGAGCATGCCATGATGTTATTAGGATCTCATATGGGCCTTTATGACCATGACCTATAAATGGGCCCTTATGGGCCTCTAAAATATCTATATACCATGACCAATGCCCGAGTTAGTATTATACATATGACCTGCTATCAAGAAAAGAGTCACAATAGCTAAATGATGGTGTGCCATATCAAACAACCATAGGCCCCTAGTTACTGGATATATTCCTCTGCAAAAAGTAAGAAATTTTGAATATTTTGACCATTTCAAGGTGAGAAATGGAATTACTTCCTCAATGGAATCAAGATAAAGTTGAGCCTAAAGATCCTAATTCAAGATAAATTCATGGGGAAGTGGGATTTCTTTAGGATCTACTTCAGCATTTAGAAATTGATTAATTGGTAACAATGCAAAGATTTCATGCCCCGCATAAGAAAGAGATCCAAGTCCTAGTAGCCCTGCTAAATGGTGATTCAATATAGATTTTACATCATGGATCCAAGCCAATTTTGGAGCAGCTTTATGATAATGGAACCAACCAACAAAAAGCATTAAGGTTGCAAAGACCAACACATCAATTGCAGTACAATATAGTTATAATTCACTAGTTATTCCAGTCACTCTCCAAATCTGAAAAATACTAAACCTTATTTGTATTCCTCAGACCCCTTCGCATATCACCATTAAAGATTTTTTCGCTGATTATTGGCCAAATCACTTGGGTACAAGGTCTAATACGAATAGGAGCACTTAGCCCTGGTTTATAATTGGAAGATGAGCACCGTGGAAATACATCCCACTCAGCTAAAGAAAAATGATGGAAGTTGGCCAAAATGATCACTAAATACTTCTCGAGAAATATCCTCCAAATCATTGGTATGGCTATCGAAATCGTAAGCATCAACATGTAGGTTCCAGATCCAAGTGGTAGTACTAGGTCCTTTAGTTATTGCTCTTGAGAAATGCCAGGGTCTAGCACATTCCTTGAAGAAGTTTTGATAGGATCCCTATCTACCAAAAATTTGACTTCTTGTTCTGGCAAACGAATAATCATCTAGTCCTCCTCTTTCTGGACAACACATAAAAAGTGACCTTCCAATAACCAAGTAATTAATGAATCTATCAGAAATGCTTTGAATTCGTTTCTTGCTCTTCTATCTAGTTTCTTTAGTTATTCACTAGAGCAATTATGATTTGGAAGTTGATCCAGGGAAAGTGTTTGGATCTATTATGACATAGCTATACGGTGCTCAACGAACCTTTTTGGACTTTGAATTGATGCAAAAACCTTTTTTTGTGCTGCATAATGTATGACTATCTTAATTGAAAGTTCCCAGATAGGGTTCCTTTTTTATTTATTTTTACGTAGAACATATTACCATTACTGTTTACTCTATTCAAAATCTGTGGGCCAAATCAAGTGAGAAGTCAATATATTAGTTATTACTACGGGATGTCCCAGTGTTTTATCTATATTTAAGCATTCAAAGGGTATCTTTTATTTTTTTAATAAATTAAGATTTAATAACAAAAAAGAAAAAAAAGCTACAAAGAATATGTATTCTCTACTTTCTATATCCCTGTTGTTTATCCGATCACATATCAGATGAAAAGAGCATTTCTAGAAGCAGTATAATGAAACTCATGAAATTCTTCAATTGGGTTTTCCCAAAGAAATAGTTCCTCTTTTTTACTAATGGGACAATAACCAATTATTACTATTATAACAAAATAGGAAAAAAATAAAAATAGAAAATAGAAAAAATTGGAAAAAAAATACTAAATACTAAATAATGAAAAAAGAGAGTCTTTTTTATCTTATTCAAAACACCTTGTGATCTCCAACCAATTCTGTGCTTCAATATAATTTTCAATAGTAAGCTCTACAACCTATTTCCAATATTTTATGGCTTGATTAATGCAAGCCTCCACAAGTTCAGAGTCACCCTACCAAATGGTCTCTTCTCCTCGATAAGAATAAGAATAGATGAGTAATTTCATTTCCTTAGAACCGTACTTAAGGGTTTCCTTCCTCATACGGCTCCATAGTTAATTACCCCTTTTTTTCTCTAGAATTAACCAAAAGAGGCTAATTACATGAGCTTCAAACTTGAATTTGGATTTGATTAGTAATTAGTTTTATCTTTTCTCCCACCTTCTGAAGAATAAAACAAACATAGACAATCTATTAGCGTTAGACTTTTCTGAAAGGTAACTATCTCAGTTTCATTTATCATGTAGAAGTTTATATAGAATAGATATAGAATCTTTGAAAAGACCTCTCTTCATAAGAAGGAAAAGACTTACTATGTTTGGGGTCTAATGCTACACCACTACTTAATACTTTAGGAGATCGACTCATTTACATAACGCGATTCTGAAATTTTTTCTCATATGATGACATTTTCTCTCATATTATGATATATGTAATTAATTTTTTATTGTATCAGCCAATAATCTTACTAATTGATCTTTACAGGGCTTCCTTTATCAATCAACTAGATTCTTTATGCATAGACTCAAATATCTAGGCATTTTTCTTCATATTTCAACTTCTATTAAGTTTTTTCCTTTGCTACAGTTGATAAAAATCATTTTTGGATGATGCATATGTAGAAAGCCTATTGTTTTCTACTAGACAATTTTGCTCTTGCTTTCTCTTTTCTTTCTATAATGGAGATAGTTGCACGTAGATAGTCGCACATAATGATAGATCGTAGCCATATTATTAAAAGCTGGAGGTGAGAAGGGGTTTCGTTCTAGTGCTTGAAAATAATATTCCAAAGCTTTTAGTGTGTTCTCCATTACTTTTGTGAATAAGGCCTATATTATATAGTATATAACTTTAATCATAGGCATCGATTTCTAGTCGCATAGCTTCATAGTAATTCTATAAAGCTTTTGCATAATTTCCTTTGGATTGAATAGACATCTGTTATGCTAGTCATTCGGTTCAGTGAATCTCCATTCCAAAATCGTACGTGACATTTTCATCTCATACGGCTCCTCCTACTTTGTAAGCATAATTAGAATAATACATAGAATAAAAAAGGAATTCAATATTCTCATTATGAACTGAATGGGGCTAGTGATTTTAGGAGAAATCTCTAGCCAACCTTCTTGTAAAAGATCTTTTCTTAATATCAAGCATGTTGGTATAAGATAAAAATGTTAAGTTAATTCCAATAATTTCTTTATCCTCAGCCTTGTTCACTTTCTAGGAATTAGTCCCTTAAATAGTCTTCAATGGTTATATGGGTATCCAAAGTACAAATGAGATGGATGCTTGTTGTCCCAGCCACTCTTCTTATTCTTGATCCAAATAAGGAAAAGGGAGAATTTATAACAAAGTTTTCATGTGTTGTTGATTCTTAGGTGTAGTGCTTCTTCCTTTATGCTGCCTATTGGTAAGATTGGAGTAAAATTAACATATAATATATAATCCATACCCTAACTGTAGGCATAACATCTTTTTCTTAATGCTAGAATCAACAATCGAGGCATTTGAGGCTGTATTATTTAGGGATACACGATAAAAGGAATTTTTTTATTCTCAAACTTCACCTTCACTAAGTGTAAAGTTATTTCAAATCTTTCTATCCCGACTACTGTGTCTTTCTTTTAAGAATTGAACCAAGAAATTAAAAAAATGAAATCACACCATCTTTATAATAGGTAAATGCTTATTTTCCTCCTAAAGTTGTCAAAATTATTCGTAATCAAATATTGGCTAGAATTGAAAAGGTCTTGTCAATAAAATTTCCAGTTTACGGGACCTAGGCATAGGTATAAATAGCAATTCATTTTATAAATTTTTAATTACCTCCTATGAGAAAATGGGAAAACGAACCCAAAAGAAAGGAATTCTACAATATGAAATAACATAAAAACAAACACGAATCATAAAACTTTTTTATCTTTATCCTCTAGTCCTGAAGGAAAGGTCTTTATTTGATTAAAAGTTTTCTATTTTTTATTATTAGTTTTATAATTATAATGAATTGTACAGACTATACCTATCTAACAATCGAATATGAATGACTCATAATTCATTTGGTTTCTAGGCCATAATCACTATATAGGCGTGATGGCTGAGTGGTTCATTTTATAGGCTTTTGTTTACAGAGGGTTCGAATCCCTCTCTTTCTATAGTTTCACCTAACCTAACTTATCAACATTACTACTCGCAATGTATCAAATCATATAACAATAGATAACTTTATTCTACTAATTAGACTTTGCTTGATATAGATTTTATATTCCTCATTTCTGCATTACAAAAAATACTAGAAAAAATTAACAAGGAATGAAAATATCCTTATCATTTTATGATATAGGAATGGGAAAAAATATCCCAATTAATCTCTTACTTTAGGTCTCTTTACCTAGGCGACAGGCAGCAAAATTGTCTGAACCCTTTCTTTGTTCTTTTAGGTTTAAGTTTGATGAGAATAATATTCTATGACTAGCAAATCATTTATTTTCAAGACAACCCCTTTATTTTCTAGTATTTGATTGACCAATCCCTCATATTAGATTGAGTGAAGAGTTAATTGTTTCAGTACTTCCTCCTTGGGAAATGAATCAAGAGACTTTTGGATCATAGCTCTAGACTTTTGTTCATCCCTTGTTATAATAATATCTTGGGGTTTGCAGTGATAACTCGATATATCTACTATATGATCATTAACTAGAATATTTCTGTGATTGACTAATGGGCAGGCACGAGGAATAGTTGATGCCATACCCAATCGAAAGAGTATGTTATCTAAATGCATTTCAAGTAATTGTTGTGAAATTTGACTTGTTGATCGTTTGGCCCTTGCAGCAATACGAACATATTTAAGTAATTGTCGTTCTATAAGACAATAATGAAAATGCAATTTTTGCTTTTCTTCTAAACGAATACGATATTCAGATTTTTTATTAGAACACAATTGACTTCTAAGATCACCCTTGGATTTCAGTCTTTTACTAACTAGTCCAAGTAAAGCCTTTAGACGTCGTATTTTTTGAAACGAGGCTCTCGGTGACTTGACATTACCTCTTCCTTTTTTTATTTTTATTGAAATTTCATCAACCTAAATTCAGACTGAGCTACAGAAAATATGATAAATGAGAAAAGCTTATTGGAGTATTATACTACTAATAATAATGAGATTATAATAAAGAGAATAATGGGATGGATTGTATCAAGATCCTGGACCTTTTTGTATTTGATTGTAATTGTAGTTGTATATAAACAAAAATGTTTACAAAAAATGGTTCTTTTTTTCTTATTCTTGAATTGTTCTGCAGAGATTGAACAACTTTAAATTTTAGTCAAAATTGTAAGTTCATACCAAATAATACCAAAAAAGAAAACATTCAACAATAATATTAATAATATAATCGTTGACCTTCGAAAAAAAGGGGGAGCATGAAGCCTTTTTCAACATTCTTTTATTTTAAAAAGACATTATCAATCATGTGAAATTAAAAAATAAAAGATAGAGAAAATTCAACTATTGAAGTTGAACCGATGACCATCGCATTACAAATACGATGCCTTAAGCTTTGAGCTAAGTAGGCTCCTATAGGAGAAACTGTATATGCAGAGGAATTTAGCAAACTACTCCAATTTTACCTATTAATTTTGAATTCTTTATTCTTTTCATTCTTAGTTCTTCATAACTAATATCAATATAGAAAATGAAATATGAATATAGAAATGAATATAGAAAAAATATAAAAGAATTAACCGTTCAAGTACTCCAAATTACGTGAGAAAAAATGAGAGTAGGAGAGCCATATAATATAATAAGTATGATATATATATATATATATACGCACACACACATACATATTGAATTACGGATACAAAAATGTTAGAATCGTTTCTGATTAGACCAAATAATAGTCTCAGATACAGATGAAAGAAAGTCAACAAGAAATATTAAAAAGAAATTTTAATAAAAATAATAAAGAAAGATTAATAAATAAGAGGAAACTATAGGAATCTATATTTAATGACTTCAATAGGTCCAGTAGAATACAAATGAAAGAAAAAGAAGATGGCATAAAAAGATCTTAATCTAAAAAAAGTTGGGGGGAGGGGGGGTATGGCAAAATTGGTAGACACTACGGACTTAATTGGATTAAGCCTTGGTATAGAAACTTGCTAAGTGATAACTTTCAAATTCAAGGAAACCTAGAAAAAAAAATGGTAATTCTGAGCCAAATTCTGTTTTCTGAAAGCAAACAAAAGTTTATCAAGGCAAGAAAAGGATAGATCTAGAGACTCAATGGAAGTTGTTCTAAAAAATGGAGTTAAATGACTTGAATTAGTAAAGTAAGGTAAAGGAATCCTTCTGCCAAAACTATAGAAAAGGGAAAATGAAGGTTAATCCTATATAAATATGTACTAAATTCCTATCTTAATTGACAACTGACAACTCGAATCTCCTCTTTTGGATATTTATATGAAGAAGGAAATAAAATTAAAAAAATTGTTTGAAATCGATTCCAAGTTGAAGAAAGGATCAAATCTGAATTGATCAAATCATTCACTCCATAGTCTGATAGATAACTGATTAATTAGATAAGAATAAAGATAGAGTCCCATTGTATATGTCAACATTAACAACAAGGAAATTGATAGTAAAAAGAAAATCTATTGGCATTTGAAATTGAAAGGGTTCAATTCCTTCTATCCCAAAAAAAAGAGGCCTCTTCGATTCCTATTTATTTATTATATTCTCTTTACTGTAATTATATTCTCCATTTTTGTTAACGGTTCAAAATTCGTTAACGTTCTCCTGCACTCGATTCTTTTACAAACGTGTCATGATTGAATTTTTTTTCTTTTTACAAGCTCTCTAATAGAAATGGCACATATACAACTACACATCTTAGAGAAAAATAAGAAAGGAATCCCTATTGGAAATTGTAATAAATTGGTAATTGTAATAATTACCATTCCAAATTATTACTCGAACTAAAACGTATGAAGTTTTATTTAAAAGAAATCCAAGTCCTGGATAGGATTTAGAATATTTTTCTAATTTTTTTAATTAACATAGACTTAGAAATGGTTGGGATAGCTCAGCTAGTAGAGTAAAGGACTAAAAATCCTTTTGTCACTCGTTCAAATCTAGTTCCTAGCATATGACTAATTTGTTTAGGAGTATCTACTTTATTATATAACTTAATTAAATGATATAGATCGACATACAGATTTTGTTATATGAAATAGTAGAGATCATGATCCATACTTGTCTATTTCTATGCCTAATAATATAAAATTTTTTATGCTTATTATTTCATCAGTTTTATAAGTAAAGCATATATCTTATAAAGTATGTAAAAAAAATTTGATTATGTTTCGTCTTCTTTTTTCTTTGTTGACAACTTATCTTCTCTCGATCAAATAGAATCTTAACACTTCATGTAAATTTGAAACTT
Source organism: Erythroxylum rotundifolium (assembly GCA_027563915.1). Taxonomy (NCBI): domain Eukaryota; kingdom Viridiplantae; phylum Streptophyta; class Magnoliopsida; order Malpighiales; family Erythroxylaceae; genus Erythroxylum; species Erythroxylum rotundifolium. The sequence continues at coordinate 13,045 of JAOSBO010136206.1, forward strand.
TCAATTAATTGGTCAAAAGACTTAAATTTCTAGTCTAGAGAAGTTGTAGAGTCCAGAAATATCCAAAATTTTTCTCAGAAACAGTACAAGTAGAATCTGATCCTCCTTCATTTCTTTGTAGTTTCTTTTATATTGATTCTATTTCTTTATTCTCTCCTATAAGATTTTATATAGATCATTTATGATTTGTACTCGGTACAAAGTTCATGATGTAAAACATGCAAAATTCATTTTGTTCATCCTATTATATTATTCTATTAGTTCGACTCAGTCGAAATAGATATATTCAAGATTGGAGAATCCAATAAATCCTTAATTTTATTGTATTTTTGTTTTTTAATTTATCCATACCAAAATAATATGAATGAGACTTCAACAACTAACAACTCTGTTGATCTATAAGAGAACATACAAATATTGCTTGAATATTAGGGGTCGTAGTATTGAAGATAAGTTTTTTATTACTCAATGAGCATCTTGTATTTCATAAAAATTAGAGGCAACATAATCCTTATGCAAGGATCACCTTATCCAACTTTGAAGTTGACGGTGGTTGATAAAGTACTCCTTAATCATAATTTCCAATATGAGCTATATGTCTAATATGAAACATGTGATTGGTAGTAAAACAATAATTCCCAGGTTGAAGTCTAATTTTCTCTTCATAAATCTCTTAAGAAATTTTTTTATGAAGTTTTGTTATAGGATCTATAACTACTTCTGATTTAGGTGGACTATTCGCAAGGTTACACGTGCTAAGTTTTACTATTTATAGCCTTGGTAAATTCTGCAAGCGAATTGGTCGATTGCGTAGTACCTAAGGTTCCAATCCAAAAAGGATGCCCACTATAGTCATAAAATCTAAGTTTGCCCTAAACTACAATAAATTGAAACAAATAATTAATGTTGAAATTAAATCAGTCAACAATCAATTATGAGAATTTAGAGTGCCAAAGAGCAACAAAATAGCAATCACACAACCTAACACGAAATTAGCCTCTAATCACTAAGTGAGAGAAAGGGCATTTTAATTCGAAAATACCAAAAACCTAAGCAATTATGCAATCACTAAATTAAGAAGTCTGATAGTTCTAGGGTGAATTACTCTCTCTCGAGTTATAATTCTTAACCCTAATTAATAATCCCTATTTCGATTAACAATTGACCAAAACCTAAATTATTTCTAAAATTGTCTACTAAACTATTGGGAAACTATCCTCGATCTCTCGTTACACATTTCTACTGGTTTGATCCAATTTTTTACCTATCAATTCACCTAACTCTCGTTAGCCCAAATTAATGGTTTTTACCCAGCTTACCGTCTTAGTTGGTCACCAAATTATTAAGAACAGAATTGAAACCATAATCAAATTAGTAAAACACATAATCAATGAAATTTCATTAATCTAAAGAGTCAAAATCCAAAGGTATTGGATTTGAAAATAAAACATCTAAAGAGTCAAAATCCAAAGGTATTGGATTTGAAAATAAAACATGCAAGATTTGGATAGATGAAATTTCATTAATCTAAAGAGTCAAAATCCAAAGGTATTGGATTTGAAAATAAAACATGCAAGATTTGGATAGATGGTAAATTTCAAAACTTTTTTACAAATCAAAACACAGAGGAAACATGATAACCAAATCAACATGCCAAGCTATACATGATACGGTATATAGAAAACAATCTGATCTACCATTTATTCTTCTTGGGCAACTTGGTTAACAAGTTCTTTTGTTGGGAAAAAAGAAGAAATATTTGGAAGATATTTTCTAAGAAGAAAGAAGCCAAAAATGAGACACCTCTCATGAAAATTTCGGCTAACAAAAGCAAGAAAGGAGAGAGAGTCCATAAAAAGCGAGAACACCTCTCTTGCACCCTGTCAATTTTGGTTATACATGAAAAGAAAGAAGAAGTGGAGAGCATCCAATGCATCACTTCATTCTTTATTCAAGCACAGAGAAGCCATTAAATGAGACTTTTCTCATTTGTTTTGAGATGGCGATATGAAAAGACCAGTAACCTAAAATGACATGTTAATTTTGGTTTTAGTGATGAGAGAAGGAAGATGATCCATCAAATGCACATCTTTCATCTCTAATCAAATGAATGCTAAAAGGTTACAGTACATGCCATCATTAAAAGACAACCATTAAACCATTTAAAGGTAAGATCATTACACAATTTAATGATGATAAAGCATGATAAATACCATCTTTATTTACCAATTCAATGCTAAATATGCATCTTAAAGAAATGGAAGGTGAAATTTCAGTTTAATTAAGGATAAATGTGCAGCAGTACATTTAGCCTTAATAAAACTGAAATTTTAGCTATGCATTTAGCCTTAAAACATCGAAATTTCACGTTCCATTTCTTTAAGAATTTTGTTTTAATTTAATTAATCAAATTAAACCAAAGTCTAGCCCATTTCTAAAAGTTCATTTGTGCCTTTAATTAACCATTAATTAGTGCAAGCCCAAGATTCAATCATGGGATTTAAAATCTCCATTTATATTTCTTACTTTGTTTGATAACCTTCCTTGAAGCCAAGTGGGAAATCTTATTGTACGTAGATAATTCAAGCTCTAATAACCCTAGAGTTAATTTAATCTCAGTATAATTAATTCTAACTTATTAACTAAATGGCATTCCACTAAAGATAATTAGTTAAACTCTTGAATTACTAAATATTATAAGAACACATGTCCAATTGCAAACCATATTAGGAACCTTATTATAATCATTTGCACAATAAAGGGTAAAATTACCGTTTTGCCCTTATATTGGTTTTTCCTTCTAGATCTCTTGTTTCACTCTATATGGTGATTAACACATAAGATCTCATCTTGGTGTTAAGACTTGATGAGTGATTGAGCCCAAGTTTATTATCTAAATTGGCAACACTTTTACAACCTTTAATGTGCTTTTCGGCTCCTAAATCTTGATTTTGTGCTTAATTAATTCTTGAGTGTGCAATTTTATTTTATGCAATTTGATAGTAAAAATTGTCACAATTGGTATTAATTAAATCTCTTAAGTTTTTATAGAACAATTGATACTGCAAATTGTTGTTTTTTATTGTAGGATGCTCAAGGAGAAGAGAGTCAACATGCTAAATTAAAGTCAATAGGAGATAGCCTTCGGGAAAAGTTCTTCGAGGTAAGCCCATTTGTCACGGCGATGAAGAAGGAAGAATCAGACGAAGCTTTCAGGAAAAGTTCGCCATGGCAAAGGATCCAGGAAAGATGTAATGCCACGGTGAGCATGGCTATCACTGCAGCGAAAAGTCAAAAACCTTACCATATTTGGGAAAAATCTCTCACTTTTCTGACCTGACCCGCAACCCTACATTTAAAAATATGCCAAATTAGGTTATTCAGAGAGAGGACAAGACAGAAATATATTCGGGAGAGCCAACATAGACACTTCATATCTCACTCTTGACCTTCACCCATCACCGATTTTCTTTAGTTCTCATCGTCGCTCTCATGTGGTTGTTGCTGCCATGGATGCTCTTCATGTGCTTATAGTTGTGAGTGCTCCGGGAGTGATGCTTGGCTAAACAACATTTCCTTTTGAAGATGTAGCGATGGCCTAAGTTCGATGGGCTTCAAAAGGGAGTTGTTTTACATCGTCATATTTGATTACATTGTTATAATGTCCTGAGTTAGGATTTATGCCTTGTAGTTAGATTTTTCTTGATTAGAGTTTAATCAAGAGTTGAACAATTCACTCCGTTATAGACTTGTTTATGTAGAACTTGGATGCTCAATAGATGAAGTTTCATATATGTCTTTTTGGTGATTGCGTTAATGCTCTTTTTGGTGATTATGTTAGTGCTCTTTTATCTGCCTAGTTGTGTTTGATATTGAGATTATGCTTGATCCAAATTGACTACTTGCATTAACTTGCCCATTACACACACTAAGATGCATTCAACAAGGTTTTAAGAATTGGAGTTCATTGATTAAAATCCTGGACTTAAAGAGTTCTTTAAGGTTTATCATTCGAAAACTTAGTCAATTTCGCTCCCAAAGATTTGTTTAGAACCATGATAGCCAAAGCTCATTTTCACGAGGATTTTATCACATTTGATCATTGTTTGAGTTTTCACTTTTCATTTCCAAAAAATTCCAAAAATACCTTTTTACACACTTTTCTTTTATTTAGTTCAAGTCATTTAGTTTAGTCAAAACAATCCAAAACCCCACTATTAATTAATTTATACATTTCCTGACAACTAGGCTAGCCTAGATCATTTGCTCTAGGTTCCAATTAAGTGAGATGACCTAGGGTTGCACTCTATATTGCAATCCATGAAATTAATTTTTTTGATTCGGTTTCCAAGGGGGTGATTAAAAGACTCAACCACACAACCGATCAAAATGGTGTCGTTTTCGGGGAACCAAGCAATTGGTTTTCTTTAGGACAGCTGTTGTCATCTTTGTTCGTCGTTGATAACAGGAGCCTTTGCTTTTAGATTTCATTTTGGATAGTTTGATTTCATATTTGTCCATAGTATAGTTTTTAATTTTTCTATGCATAGTATACATTTTGAAAACAAAAACAAAAGCATACTTTCACAGTTGGATTTTTCATACATAGCATCTTTAACACATACCCATCTTCATACATACTCTTCCACATCATGCACTCACATTCTTTACATCTCACCTTTTATTAGGCTTTGTGTTCCTGTGAGTAAATTTTGTTACAATTTCTTTAATTTGACTTATTTTTGTTGCATGCCCTAGAGAGTTAGACTTGTTCCTTTCCAACCTGAGATTGAGAGACACTTAAGGAAGATTAGAAAAGAGAGGAAAGAACAAGAGAGAAGAGGGATATTTGTGGAAAAGGAGTCGAATCAACCCATTAGTGAGAGTGAATCGAGAGAAAGAGTGATCATGACTGAGAATCCCGCTTTTATAAAAAATCCTAACTTTCATGCCAACTAACCTAGAAATGGTAATAATGGAGGAAATGGAGAGCATGAGAGAGTTGGAGAGAACAATGGGAATCAGAAACGGAGAACCATTAAGAAGGCAATAACGTCTGATGTGAATTATGATCCATTTACTACTGCTCTAATTTTGATGTTAACTTTGAAGTGAAAGGATTACTTATTAATTCTCTTCCTAAATTTTATAGTTTTATAGGAGAGGATCCCTATACGCACTTACAATCCTTGTCTATGATCTGTTAGAGTATGAAGCCAATGGGAGCTTCATTAGACCAAGTTCTATGGAAGGTTTTTCATTTGTCCCTGGAAGGAAAGGCATGGGAGTGATGCATGAGCCTTCTAAGACATGTGGCAAATGCCTACCATAGTTGGGCCTATTTGAGGAAAGCTTTCTTGGAGAAAAATTTTCTAGTTTCCAGGACTTCATCAATGAGGAAAGAAATTTATTCAGCAAGGCAAGATTATGACGAGTCTCTTTATGATTATTGGAATCGCTTCCAAGACCTACTGTCCAGATACCCCCATCACTAGATAACTGGTGAATAGTCAGTGCAGTACTTTTATGATGGGTTGAAAAGTCTAAATAAAGGTATGTTGGATGCAGCATCAGGAGGATCTTTGATTGATCTTACAGTGTCGGAAGCATGGGATTTGATCAAGAAGATGACTTTGAATAATCAAAAGTATAGTGTGAGAGATACCAGAGGGGTCCATAAGTTGGGAGCTTCAAAAGCTCAAGTTAGAAGAATGGAGAGTCTAGAGTCTAAGGTTGGCTCATTGGAGAAAAGAATCACTTCATAATTGTCTTTTATCACTACAGAATTGAGGAATATGAACGTACATCGACCATCATCTTTAATGGATCTTACTGGACCCAGTTGTGATACTTGTAGGTCGGTGATGCACATAACCAGTGTTTGCCCAGGTCGGTATAAGGAGGTGTCAGTTGTGTATCTGGGAAGAACAGATCAGAAATGGGACCCTTACTTTAACACTTACAATGAGGGTTAGAAGACCAATCTAAAATTTAGCTGGAGGAATGAAGAGGGGAGAGCTCCAAACAGATTTCAACAAGGAGGAGGAGCTGGTACTTCCACTAACCAGCTCTCCAACCCACAGCAAGCTCTGATTGTCCCAACTAAGGAGGACGTCAATCAACTGCTACAAAATATGGACGACTTTGAGGAAGGAAGAGAGGAATTTTAACACCAATCAGTTCAATGCACTAGCGATGCTCAGCCGACAGGATTCCTCTAAAACATCTACTAGGTTCAATGCTTTAGAGAAGAGAATGGAGCAATAGGAGACAAAGGCAGAATATATCAACTCTTATGTGACCCAGTTGTCTAACAATTTGAGCGAGAACCAAGCAAGAAGTTACAGAACAAAAACTGTGATGAATCCAAAACGTCTGAATACAATCACCTTGCAAAGTGGGAAACAAGTGCGGTTTACTGATTAAGAAGAAGAAGCATGTGATGAGGAAATTAAGAGTGAAGAAATGCCTCATCCACAAGAGAAAATCAAGAATTTTGAAAGTTTCAAGGAAGAGTCCTTATTGAACGAAAGGAAGTCAGTGTCAAAGAACAAAGGAACTACTTCAGAGAGTTCCAAAGGTAAATCTGAGCATAGGGAATCCAGCAAGAATGAAGCCAAAGGTAAAGAGATAAATCTTAAAGACCTTCCTTTTCCAAATTCATATTTAATGAGCAAACGTATGACCAAGCGTAATCATGAAAAGGATATAATTGATTTGTTTGGAAAAGTTGAAGTCAATGCTCCCTTGCTTGATTTAGTGAAAAGAGTTCTAGCCTATGCTGAGTATTTTAAGAACTTGTACACCAACAAGAGGAAGTTTAGGCTCAATGAGAGAGTCCAAGTGACTTCAAATGTGTCAGCCCTGTTTAAACCCCAAATTCCTGTCAAGTGTCAGGACCCTGGCTCTTTTACCATTCCATGCACAATAAGGAAAGTTACCATAGGAAGAGCCTTATTAGATCTGGGGGCAGCAATTAATGTGATGCCTAAGTCTGTCTATCAATCATTAGGAGTTAAGAGTTTAAAACCTACTTCTGTTGTGTTACAATTGGCTGATAGATCATTTAGGCATCCAGTGGGAATTATCGAAGACATTTTGGTCCAAGTAAAAGATTTGGTTTTCCCAGCTGATTTTTATGTGCTTGATATGTCTTCTGAAATTGTGCAGACATTTCCTTAATTCTAGGGCGACCAGTCTTAAGGACTGCCAGCACCGTGATTAGCATGAAGGAAGGTAAGATCACCTTGGAGGTGGGCGATCAATAGGTTAGCTTTAATATGTATGAAGCTATGAAACACCCCCATGAGGGCTATTCACTTTTAAGAGTGAACATGTTAGATGTTATGGTTGATGATGCATGCATTGAATTCGAACGGGTGATGTACCCATTGACTGATGATTCGTTGGAGGAAGTGTTTTTTGCTGATGTTTTAGGTGGACTACGGAGTGAGGATGATAACACGGAATTGGAAAGTGGCCAAGTAACCTCTCCACAGAATGGCTATGAGCAAAACATCCCACAGGAGCTGGACCCACCTTAAACACTAGGTTGTTTCTCTTCTTTCACATACAATGTACTTCTGTATATTGATTGAAAATGAGATGATATTGTTATGTGTGAGTATTTTGGCTAAGTGTTGGGGAGGAACTTAATTAGTAGGATTAGGTTTAGTTTTTAGTAGGATTTGGGTCTAGTTGTTTCGTCTCAATAACTCATCCATCCTTTTGAATTCTACATTTTAGAGAATGCATCTGACATCTTTCATGATCAAAGAAACTGGTGTAGATAGTGGGTTGAATGTTGTGCTGAAATGGTTAAGGACTTGTAAATGAGATGAGTGTCCCTTAGAATTTTTCTTGACTTTCCCCTTTTTGTGCTTCGAGATATCTATGCCATGGTATTATACTTTCGCCACGGCGAGGATTGATTATTTCTCTGCGGCGAACCTATCAGTCACTGTGGCATCATGCCTCTCAAGCACCTTCATCACGGCGCCAATCACTTTTTTTCCGCGGTGAACAATGGTAAGCAGCCTTACTGTGGCATGACTTAATTCCCTTGCCATGACGTGTTTTAATTCTTTTGCCGCAGCAAATACCTTCGCCGCGGTGAAAGAACCTTCTACGCGAAATTTTCCTTGTAAAATTCCTCTTTTACTCTTAATGTTCTTCTGATCTTTTGTATGCCCCTTGTCTTTTTTGTCATTTTATCTATTCCCTCCTTCAACACCTACCGACCCCTTCTTTCCCTCACATTTTCATCTATTACATTCTAACTACGGTGCAACGAACCCCAGCTACCAAGTGATCTCTTTTCATTGTGTACTCTTCCTTCTATCAGTCCTCGTGCGATGTTTGTGCTCATTTCCTTCTCGCCCTTCTTTGTAAGTGTCCTCTTTTCCATTTCGTTTCCCCTTCCTTTAAGTTTCTGTTGATTAGGGCTAGTTCACCATGGCAAAACAAGTGTGGAAGACTGGAATGTTTCGCCATGGCGATAGATCTGTTTCGCCGTGACGTGAGACACAGTTTTCTTCGCGGTGATACAATTTGCCGCAGTGAAGTTCTAGATTTTTTATGTTTTAGTGAATTTGTTCAATCCTTATGTTTATTCTTCTTGTTTTCTACAGGGAAATGGCTCAAACCAAGAACGTGCCCCACCGATCTCCTACCTTTTCGTTCGATTTCTCCCTTTCCTCTTCCTCCGCCCATTCCTCCCATCCATCCCACTCCTCGACTCCTTTTCCTCAGCCAGCTGATCCTGCATATACTGCCTTAGCTAAGCAGATCGATGCTAGACCAATCCTTAAGGAGCATTCCTTTCCCTTGACCCCACTTAATAATCCTTTCGTCCATCAGATTGTTAATTCTCAACTCCGAAGATTAGTTCGCCCCAAGGATCAGGGAAATGACAAATTTATCCATCAATTCTACACCTATGCCCACCTTCATGAACCTAGAAATTAATTTATGGGATGTCATTGTCCTTACCCCTTTCATCGCTGCCGCTATCTGTGAGCTTTACGACCTGCCCCCCATACTCCACTGCCACTACGAGCAGCTTATCCATAACTACCCCTAGGATGATGCCCTACGTACCCTCTGTCTTGAGGGTGCCGCTTGGCATCAACCTTGCCTCTCTTAACGTTATCTTAAGTGTTTTGACCTCTGCCCTAAGGCCCGTCCTTGGCTCCACCTCATTTACAAAAACATCCTTCCCACTTCTCACTTGGCATACATCACTAAACACCAAGCCCTTTATGTATATCTACTTATTACCGGTCACCCGGTCGATATACCCTTCGCCATTACCTCTGCCCTTTATGATTCCATCACCACAGCACGTCCCAACCACCCCATCATCTTTCCTCACCTAATTACCAATATATTCTAGGCCCATACTGTCCCAGAATAAGCTACTGATAGCTATTGCCGGCACCTCTGTTTAGGTATATGCGCCTACGATAACCCCACTTACAATCTTTTCCACCGCCACCCCCTCCCGAGCCCACCTCCATCCTAGATGTTGCTGCTTCCCATTCCTAGGCCTTACCTCATGAGGACACTCCACCCACTCCTGCATCTATTAATCCAATTACTTTACAGGCACTTGCCTGCCGAGAGGTTGCCTTGCAGGAGACCCTTCTCTAGGTAGCAGCTTGACAGGAGCAAGATCGTCGATACCATAGGTGGATGGACATTTTGATTGCTACACACCTGCATTTTCTGCTTCCTTTCAAGGAAGATTACCCCATTGATGGTGCTGGCACATCAAGGGCAGACCCTTCAGACGCTACGGAGGATTCCACGAGAGATTAGTTCGAGTGCATTTCTTTTGTATTTTCTTTTTGTTGTTATTTTTCTTTCAGTTCATTAGTGGGATACTCAGATCCTTTTCTACAATTTGACTTTTTCAACCCATTAATAGATACATTTTTTTTCCTCCTTCCATTTTATTCTTATGGCATCTTTTTCATTGAGGACAATGTGTTGTTTAAGTGTGTGGGAGTTTTTCTCATGTTATATCTCTTGTTTGTGCTCTATTTTGGCCATTTATATGTTTGTGTTTGTCATTTATGCATCCCTATAAACTTGGTGAATGTGAAATTGAGTTTTTATCATTTTTCGCTGCGGCGTACTGTACCTTCACCGTGACCAAAAACTCATTTCTCGCCGTAGCGAGCTTGCCTGTCACCGTGGCAGTGATTGCTTGATACATTTGCCGCGGTGAGCTTATTTTTCATCGCGGCATCACACTGTTGTAGGACCAATTTATGTTAAGAAATTTGCCTCAATTTAAAATTCTCCCTCATTCAACTTTTGTCATTTTTTTTATCAAAGAATTTATAAGTTCCAAAGTGATTCTTGAGTTTTTGAAAATACTTACCATTCTTTAAATGATAATCGGATTTGACAAATTTTATTTTCGATGTTTTCAACACAAAGTAGATGAAGGCATGCTGATAAAGTAGCACTTTATGTTTTTAAGACTTGAGATTGTTCATGGAGATATTACCTTTGTTGGAAGGATATTTGGGCCTAAAATTTTCAATTCTTGTGTGCATCTGCTTATTTCATGTCTTTCTAGAACTTGTTTCAATTCTTAATCGAAGCTTTATGAACTAGAATTTTGTTAACATGATAGAGGCATTCTTTCAAAATCCTTTCACCCAAACACAGTCCCATAAATACCTATGAATTGCTAGCCCCTTGAGCCATTATTTTTGAGTGCATGTATGCATCTTTGTATGGTGTTAATAGATTATTTTGTATTTGGGTTCTACTTATGTGTTCTAAAGAACGAAGAGAGAAAAAAACAAAAACCAAAAAAAGAAACAAATATTTTTTTATATGTATGTGTTATATTTATGTTAAAAAAATAAAAAAGTATAATTTGTGTTAATATTGTCTTACTGTTGACATCTGTTTCATAATTATAGTGCATGTACTCATACTTTTTCTTATTTTCTCCATTCCATCCACTTCATGTAGCCTTCCGTGCATTACAACCTTGAAAAGTCCTTTTGATTTTCAAAATTATAGTTCTTGTAGTGGAGAAGTAGGACTATTACAAGCTTATGGTGGAGAATGGACCAAGTAGATTTTAGAGTGAAAATATCCCTAACCACAGGTGAGATGAGAGCAAACACTTTACCTCGAGTGAAATCTCTTTTTGCTCAGTCTCTTAGATTAAACTCTTATAGTGTTTATTTTCTTGGTACTCTTTCACTCTGCTTTGGTTGATCTCTAAGAAAGTGATTTTTGCCAATTTCCTATTATTGTTTTAATCAAGGTAAGAATTTTTCGTTTACACTTGTGTCTCTTTGACTCTTATAAACTTTGTTCAGGAGTACGAAGGTCTAAGCACAGGGGAATTTTATTGAACCCAAGTTTATTATCTAAATTGGCAACACTTTTATGGCCATTACTATGCTTTTCGACTCCTAATTCTTAATTTTGTGCTTAAATTAATTCTTGAGTGTGTACTTTTATTTTAAGCAATTTGATAGTAAAAATTGTCACAATTGGTATTAATTGCATCTCTTAAGTTTTCGTAGAACAATTGATACTACAAATTGCTATTTTTGATTATAGGATGCTCAAGGAGAAGGGAGTCAACATTCTGAATGTAACATCCCATCACCTATGGGAAAGGCAGAATAGTAATTTTGAGTGGTCCATGGGTATTTAGAAATGCCTTTACATGTTCATGTATAATCTATCATCCGCATACATGTCAATAGTGAATTTTGCACATGTAATAATTGTACATGCATTCATGACATTTCTCGGTAAATTTGTTAATAAATGTAATTGTTATGAAAAATATGATATTTGTGCTTGAAAATTGAATTGGAGTGTGTCTTTGTGAGTTTTGAATTTTTGGATAATTTTAGAAAATTTTCTGGAAATTTCGGGGTACTTTTTCGGACTAGGAAAAATATTGAATTATGGACTAATGAAAGTGTGACAAATGGATTAGTGAAATAGTGGACAAGTGGAAGACATGCATTAGAGACATATGTCAAGATACA
>JAOSBO010136658.1:8451-24520 GCA_027563915.1 Erythroxylum rotundifolium
TAAGCAATGCACCAGAAATCAAGTTTCTACATGTATCAGGAATAAGTAAAACATTTTCTAATGATAACACTTTTCTAGAAATGAGTTTGAGATTGACCTTCCTAACTCTTTGAACAGGAACTCTGCTGAAGTTGCCCATGTATACGAATTCATCATCATCAGCATCATTCAACTCATTAAACAGATCTTATTAGAGCAGATTTGGCATTTAGCTCTTGTGTCATTGATCCACTTGACCAAGTTTCCGGCAAGGTTAACTTTGGCACCATAATAGCAATGATCTCCTCTTCATCATCACTAGCCTCAACCATATTAGCTTGAGGCTTATTAAAGCTCTTTTGGTTGCCCCGTTGGTATTGCTTTTGGTTTCCTTTCCCAAACTATTGTAGTTTTTTTCCTTGGCCCTTCTTCTCATAGTTAATTCTAGCTTGGCAATAAGCAGCAAGATGGCCTAACTTGTGGCACCACCAATAGTCACGATCAATCCTTATGTGCTTAAACTGCACCTGCTTGTTATTATTGAAAGGTTAATATTTTCCAGCATTCTTCTTGAAGTTGCTTGCATTTTTAGGTTTTACCATATTCGCCTTCACAGTAAGGATATGCGTGAGTAATTTGGTATTATCTTGTGCACGGTTGGCATCCTCAATATTTATATGCCTTATCAACTCCTAAAACTTCTTATCTTTCTTCTTATGCCTTTTTTGGTTTTTATACTCATTCTATGAGGCAAGCAATTTCTCACTAAGGGAATTAGCTTGAAACAACTCACACATGTTCATATCCTCAGCAAGGATTTCAGTAATTAGGCTTTCATACTTATGTAATTGGTCCATAATGACCTATGATCAACAATAGTAATTTTAACCATCTAACAACTGCATATTTCTTAGTACTAACATCATTCGTCCCATATTTCACTTCTAAAGCATCCCAAATTTCCTTGGTAGTTTTGTACTTGTAGTAGATATCAACAATGGATTTATCATATGGTTAAGCAACACTCCCCTAACGGTACGATTATCCTTAGTTTTCTTAGGTTAGTATTGTCACTAGAAATTTCTTGAAACAATACGTAATCAATATTGTATTACGGAAAGCAAAATAGAATTTTCTCAAACCATCGTTTAAATTTTCTCCCATTTGGAGGCTCTAATCAAGTTAGGTTAGGTATAATCCTCTAGGATACAGTGACAAAGGTAGAACCTATGTGAGGAATTGTAAGGGTAGAACCTATGTTGTTTTCATTCGCAAATTGCATATCAAATCTGAAAGAAGAGATGTCTCACACGAAATAATATGAAGAGAACAATAGCAAGAACAACCGGTATTTCGACTAATGTAGCAACAAGAACCCAATAGTTTCCAAAAAAAAGTAGCAATTTCAAAAACAATAGCAAGAACAAATATATCCTTATAAAGAGCAAGCCAAACAACACAATTTTCGACAACAGTAGTAATGCAACAAATAATTTTTGACTTAGATTGTTAGCGAAAATAGTATAAATAAATAAATCAAAATGACTTTTTTGAAAGCAAGGCCTTGTGAAAAACACTATCCTAAGTCAAAAATTCCCCCTCTACGGTGCAGCTGAACAACAGAATCTGACCCCATGGTTAACACCTTCTCCACCAACTTTAGTGCACTCCAAAGGGAGGAGTGGGAACTATCTCCAGAGAAACAAAAACAGAAGAACTAAATAATTAGAGAGCAAAAGAACCAAGAGACTAGACATGAGACGTGAGGAAAAAGCTTCTTTTTTTTGTCAAAGGAGAATATATATATATATATATATATATATATATAGTGTTATGTGTCTGTCAGGGTAATAATACATTCGATGATCATCAAATAAAATGAACTTTTGGCTATAGTAATGATAATAAATTTATAAATCTTATTAACATTATGGTAACAAAGTAGGGATCTGAAAGGAAGTTAATGAAAGGAACATTAATAATGTTATGAACGTTTTGGAACTACACCTATCAGGGCACTCTTTTTAAGGAGCTGGTGACTAATATTTTTTTCAATTAATTTTTATTCTCTTTTCACTACATTTACAGTACTTATTATCAATGATGGAGGCTATCATATCTAGGCAGCTAGGATGGAGGCATATCTGGAGCCAAATGATCTCTAGGAAGTTATTGAGGAGGACCATAATGTTCCTCCTTGCTTGCAAATTGAACCATGTCACAAATTAAGAATCATAAGGAGAAGAAATCAAGAAAGTCCAGGGATAGAGCTACATTATTACTGTAATCTCACTGGAAATATTTTTTAGGATTATGAAAATGAAATTTTCATTTGAGGTCTAGAATTTTTTTAAAAAAAGAATTTGAAGGAGATGAATGAATAAAGGGAATGTAGGTTCTCAATTTGATAAGAGAATTTGAACATCAAAGGATGAAGGATTTAGATATTGTCAAAGAGCATTCTAATAGATTACTCAGCATTGTTAACAAAGTAAGATCAATTGGCTCTGAATTTCTTGACTCTATTTTGGTTTAGAAAATTCTTGTAACAATTCCTAAAAGGTTTGAAGCAACCATTTCCTTGTCTGAAAATACTAAGGATCTATCAAAGATTAGTTTGGCAGAATTATTCAATGCTTTCCAAGCTCATGAAAATTGAAGGTTTATGAGGTCTGAAGGTTTTTTGGAAGGGGCATTACTAGCCAAATTGCAAACAAACCAAGTAGGAAATGGGAAAAAGAAGCAAAATAAGAAGAAAGTGTCAAGGTTGTATTCTGCTAATGCAAGAGGAGGAAGCAAAAATAAGTATCCTCCCTGTAAACATTATGAAATTAAAGGTAATCCACCCTTTAAATCCTGGAGAAGACCTAAAGTTCAATGTGAGAAATGTTAGAAAATAGGACCTCACTATAAAATTTGCAAGAAAAAGAATGATGGTCAAGTTATTTTGTAGTAGAAAATTATTGCTTAAATTACAAACTAGCAAGAGGAGGAGCAACTCTTTGTAGCAACTTAATTGCAACCAGTAGCTCAAGTGAAAAATGAATTATAGACAGTGGTTGCACCACCCATATGAGTTTTGATTATGACCTTTTCAAAGATCTTGATACATCAGTGGTCTCTAAAGTGAAGATTGCTAATGGAGAATACTTGGCTATCAAAAGGAAAGGAACTGTAGAAATTGAAAGTTTCTCAGATACAAAATTGATTAAGAATATATTATTTATGTTTGATATTGATCAAATTTTGTTAAATGTGGAATAGCTACTTGAAGGAGGCTTCAAAATCATATTTAAAGGCAATCAATGCTTAATCAAAGATGCAACAGATAAAGATATATTTGAAGTTAAAATTTAGGGAAAGAGTTTTTCTCTTAATCCATTATAGAATAAGTGAACAGCTTATTCCACAATTGCTAGCATCAGTAAAACAGAGCCTAAAGATTGGGCCATTTCCACCATATTGTAGTGTTGATCTTATAGAGAAAAGAGCTTGATCAATGGTTGCCTTAATTGAAATCAGAATTAGAAGGTTACAAAGCTTATCAATATGGCAAGCAAGTAAGACTTCCATTTCAAAAATCTTCCTAGAGAGTAATAGAGAAGCTGTAACTCATCCACACTGATCTTACAGGACCTTAGAGAACTCCTTTACTTAAGGGGAGTGCATACTACATAATCTGTGTTGATGATTTCACTCGTACGTGCTTAATTTATTTTCTTAAATTTAAGTATGAAGTTATAAGCATTTTTTGGATATTTAAGCAATAAATTGATAATTAAAGTGGCTTTTAGTACTTTTGATGATATTGAAAACCTTGAAAACAAAGATTGGCCATGGAAATAAAGGGCTAATTAGTGTTTGATGAGGAGACTTTTTGTGAATTAATTTGTTATTTATTGGGGAGAATTTTTTCATATTCTTGCAGAGCTCATTTTCTCTGTTCGAAACTAGTCGCTACATCGACATTCCACGATAAATTAATGTTAACAGTTTTATTTTGAAAAGTCAATTTATCATTAAATTCATTCTACTTAATTAAATTCTTTTGGTAATTGAATCCCATAAATTCTCAAGGGAGGAATGAACTAATCCAAAATTGAATAGAACTTTACCATACAAATCCTAGCAACAAAAAGAAAAGGTAATTCCTTTTAATTGACGTTAAAATCAACCTTCTCCTTAGCTACTTATTATTTATTATGATAAAAAAAAAACAACAAAGATCAAGACCAATGTTAGAATTGAACTAATTCTTTTGTTCTTGATACACTTGATCCTATTAATGAATATGTAGGAAAAGCTTTTGTATATTGAACACATAAAAAAAGAGCTTAAGTTTCATACATAATAACATACTTATGGAAAAGATAAGAGAGGAAGAAGCTTATCTGGATAATGTTGAGAGAGAGAGAGAGAGAGAGTAGGAAGGTAGGAGAAGAGAGGTAGAGGAAGGTAGGGATTGAAGTAAAGTTGACAACATAGGAAATGGAGTTTTGGTGGGAGAGTGTTGAGAGGTCAATATATATACAAAATTACCACAAAAATAAAAAGAACCACCTAAATGTTGAAAACAGAATGAAGTACATAAACATCCCTTGCAGAAGTTAAATACTCTAACAAGCCTTTCATCAAATAGTTTGTAGGCTTTCGTCAAACAAGTATGGAAAGCAAAAAAAAAAAACGTCAACCTATACACAACCAACATAGAAACACAATTCACCATCTTCCAAATACAAACACAATCATAAACAAAAAAACCCACACACCAAACCCATATAATCTCCAAAATGTAGCAGAAAAATAGAAAAGAATAACAATACCAACAAAGGACATAACACTTCTTCAACGATGATGATGGCAACATAGGATATGACCATAACAGAGGAGGTGACACGTTTTTTACTGTGAACCAAAAGGAAGTACAATGGCTAACACGAAAATGAAGAGAGCTTTGTTTTGGTGTTAATAAGTAATGGAAAATGACATTGTTTATTGATAAAAAAAGACGTCTTTGTTGATTAATTCAGAAGAAATACCGTTTGGCGATGATTCAAAAAATTGTCGTCAAATGGTGGGGATTACCATTTGTCTTCCCCTTTGGCATGGATATTGTATATAAATTATAAATTTTATATAAGAGTACCAAATTTATATATAATAAAGAGAGAATTATGATTAAATAGACTAATATATTACATAAGTAAGATGTGAGAAAATTTATCTATTATCTATACATTCACAAATCATTATACTAGTTACAATTATTATCTATACATTCATATAACATTATATTAATTACCTTATATCATCACCATCATCATCACCCAATCTGAAATCTCACATTAAAGCAGGGTCTGGGGAGGTCTGATGTACACAACCTTACCCCTACTAAGTAGACAGGCTGTTTCTGATAGACCAACATGCTAATGAGACAATGCATGAAAAAAAAGTTAAAAGAGTAATTATGTAAAACTGGTGTGCCAAAAAGTAGGTAAATAAAATTAGAATAAATAAATACATAAATATAATAAAATATAATAAAAGAAAAGGTTGATGTATCACGAAAAAAAATCTTATGAATTTGTCTTATACTGCTACAGGCGTAAGGTTGTCTTATACAACGGAAGGGAGCCACTCATGTAGATGACCAAAAAGAATAATACACTGTCAATAAACACCAAACTAACACCAAAACTTAGATAAGCGAAAGGTAAAAGCGTACCTAAGGAATGAATTCCCACTTACAGGCCAAAGAGATGCAGCTTGTCATAATCTCAATAATTAAAATTACCTTATATAATTATATTTATTGAGATATAATTAAAATAATTAGAATATAGTAAAAAATGGAAATCAATATTAAATATAAACATCACATTTTTAAAACGAAAATTTAATATTATTGTAAGGCTAAAGATAAATTTAGTTAACAAAAATGTCATTTCCAAAAATTATAAAACTAAAAACACAAAAATTAAATTTTATTTGCATAAATATATAGTTTTTTATTAATCTATTTTAAAATATATGATTTGACAATTTTGTGTGGTGTCTCAAAACTCTATTTATTATCTTTAAATTCTATACTATTTTATAGAAATGATATATTACCAAAAAATGATAAATATAAAAATCTATATATACATGAAAAGAATTGGTGACGATACAAAAACTTCCTTTAGTGACGTTTCTAAGAAAGCATTGCCAAAGGACAACAATTTGGTGATAATTTTAAAAATTCTTAGCCAAATATGTCCCTTTGGAGGCGATTCTATGAGATCGTCACTTAAGGGTAGACATACATTGGCAATGATTACCAAATATCATCGCCAATTGTTTAACATTTGGTGACGATTACCAAAAATCGTCACCAATTGTTTAACATTTGGCTACATTTTCTTCAATTGTCGCCAATTGTTTAACATTTGGTGACATTTTCTGAAATTGACACCAAATGTTGCAACATTTAAAAAATAACACGAAAACAATGTCATTTGTTATGGTTTATCTTCATTTTAAACAAAAACAATGAAGCTTCCCCCTCCCTTTTCATTTTGGTCTTCTTCGTTTATTCCTCTATGGTTTTCTTCTTCCATCACTGCCGACATGGTCTTCATTTCTTCTTCCATCGTCTTCTTCCATTGTCTGCTCCATCATCTCCGATTAATCATCCATCGAGGTTAGTCATCCATGCTTTACACATAGGTTTTTTTTCTTCTTCTTTCATTTTTGTTGTTAAATGTTTTTCTATTCCTTGGTTATTTTGATGTGGTTTGGGTTGTCTACATTTATTTTGATTGTTCATGGTTCACTGTTTGTTTAAAAGTGTTCATGGTGAAGAATGGAAAAAGAAAGTGGTTTTGTTATTAATTAGGGATGAATTTTTTAAGCCTATAAAGTGTTCAATGAAAGTTTTATTAGGGATGATGAATGTATAAGTATCTTATACATATACCTTAGAATAAGGAATCAAAATCCAAAGCCTTGGATTTAATGGATGAATAAGATTGCATAAAACCTTGTGTAAATTCCAAATTGATTCTAATTCAACAATTAATTCATATGATATACCCTAAATAGCCTCTCCGTAATAGATTTCCAAAAATTCCAAAAGCATTAAATCATAAATTTTCCTCTAAGAAAAGCTTAATACATTCAAAAAATTTTAAAAAAATTCCTCTAATAAATGCACAGGATGCCTTATCTAGAAATCAAATGCCAAAGGGAGAACTACACTTTGAATTCAGAAACACTACAATAAATTTGACTTACCAATTGGGCTGTAATTGATTGGCCTTCAATCAATTATAAGGACATTAAGTATTCATATTAAAGATTATGTAAAAGGAAATAATCCCAAGTTTGTTCTTCAATTTCCTTAGTTCATTCTTTTAGTAACTAATTAATGAATACTTCATCTTTTGACTTGAAATGATGATTGACATTTATATCATGCTTACATGGATAAACGTAAAATTCCCAACTCTTCCACTGCAAGTTTGGTCCTTACAAAAGAGTTCAGTTTATTAAGATTAGTATAGAGTTCCATTTAGTCCACATGAATTGGCCATATGTGAGAAATTGATATTTACTTTGTATTCACACTTGAATAATTTATATGACTGTGATAGATAATGGGAATTACATGTACATTATCACTTTTATATTGGTTTATGCTTTTTATTCTTAGTAGGCTCAATTTTATTGTTTGCTTGAATTAAAACTTATTATGTCAAGTTCTAATGAGTTATCATTATGTTATTGCTTATCATCTGTCGTCTCCGATTTTCCATCCATCCAGGTAAGTTATGGACTTTTGTTTAGTGTTTATGTTCTACGTTAATAGAGAAGAATTTGTGTTTGGGTTTCGTGTGAATGGAAGGATGGTGTCAGTTTTGTATTTTGTTGTTTGGAATATTGTTAGAGTCATTGATGACTAGATGTATGAATTACATAAGTATTTACTACATATGGAATGAGTTTGATCTCTTATGGATGATATGTTTTATAAACCAATTGGATGATATATAAGCTAGAAACCTATGATGCAGCTTTGTTGAGGCTCATTAGTGAAAATTTTCACAAGCCTAATAGATATAGTGAGAAGACCCTTTCTCGATTCATGTGGTGTAATAATGCCACGTACCTTAGTCATATTATGATTTCAAGCATAGCATGTCAACTATAATTCATAATTTTGGACTAGTAACATAAGAAATCCACCTATAATTATGGATGATGTGTTTTATAAATCACTTAGATGGTATATAGGCTACAAACCTATGATGCAACTTCGTTGAGGCTTGTAAGTGAAATATTCTATGAGCTTAGGAGTCATAGTGAGAAGACCTTTTCTTGATTCATGTAGTCTGATAATGCCACATGCCTTGTATTGATTTATCATTAACTCACATATGATTTCAAACTTAGAATGTCAACTTGGATTTCACTGTTTGTTGTAATTCAAACTTAGTATATCAACTTATATCAATATGCTATTTAGAACTTAAATTGCATATAGTAATTTAGTAATATGATTGTAATTGTACAACTAGTTAGAAAAAAGTTGGGTTTCTTATTGGAATGGTCCATTGAATATTTTAAAGGAGTTAAGAGTTTTATGTAATTTGTAAAATATAAAATGGTTGTAGAATGTTGTGTCTGTTATTAATGCATAGATTGCTTAAATATGAACATTCAAAGTCAAGAAGTGGTATACAATCACTTACCAATCCAAGTCATAGATAAATTCTATATTCCATGGTTATATCATGGAGAACATTCAGAAGAAAGTTATGTTAGAAGTGTTAATACAGGTGTTGATGATAGTAACAATAATGATGTAAAAGATTGTGATATTAATGACAACAATGATGATTTGGATTGGCGAGATGTTAGAGGATTATAGGAATTATATAGAGACTATGAATGAAATTAGTTTGCCTACCATAATTGATAGTATTAAAGAAGATAATTTTGGGTAGTTATTGAAAGTCGCTTAAGAAGACTTATATTCAGGTTGCTCGAAATTCTCACAATTATCTTTTTTTGTAAAGTTGTTACATTTGAAGTTCTATAATAAATAGAGTAAAAAATCTTTTGACATGTTAATTGTCTTGCCCATTATGCATTACTGTTAGATGCAAATTGCCCAAATCTTACTATGAAGCGAAGAAATTATTAATAAACCTTGGATCAGGATATAAACCCATACATGCTTGTAAGTATGATTATGTTATATTTTGGAAGGACAATAAAGATCTTAAAGAATGTCATATTTGTGGTACATCGAGGTGGCAAGTTGATGATCAGAATGGGAAAAATATACTACATAAAATCTTGAGATACTTCCCTATTAAACCATAACTACAAAGGCTTTTTATGTCAACAAAAACAGTCATAAATATGAGGTGGCATAAAGAGAAAGGCATTGATGATAACATTATACATCATCCAATAGACTCAATAGGATGGAAAGACTTTGATGGAAAGTTTCCATGGTTTGCAAAGAATTGTCATTGTAGCATCCTGTCTCTCAAATGATTGAGGAATTTAAAGAGTTAGACTAATGAGTCCTATGAGTGTCAGCGTATAGAACAAAATTGGTACATTTATGACATAAATTAATAATTGTATTCAAAGGCATAATATTAGCATACAAAGGAATTGATATTTTTACATATTACAAGTTAGCATATGCACTCAATTGATATATTTCAGGTTATGAAATTGAAAGTGATATGAGACATGACTATGGTTTCCAATATCTTGTATTTTGGTTTACCAAAGAAAAGAATTGATGGATTATAAATTAGCAACTTGGAAATTAATTTTCATAATTAGGAGATTGATAAATTAATATTTACATTGAGTTTTAGAAAAATACCAAGTGGCACGACTAATTGAGACATGAAAAATTAGAATGATTAGGCCTATAATTGAGTGATAGATGACATTGATCATTGTGGGACAAATGGACTAGTAAGTTGATGGCAAATGGAATTTATTAATGGAAAAATGGCTGCTGTACTTAAATGACATGTGACCTAGCTTTAATGGTAACATATGGCGACACCTATACTTGATAATGTTGAACATGCCTATAGAAATGTGGCCATTCCATTAGATGACACCTAACACCTTGGGTGTAACATTCAGCAGGAGCAAACTTGGTTCAGTTCATTTCTTATTCTTTCTTCTCTCACTCACATCACCGAAACTCTTTTCTTTCGCCTCCTTGAACTTGCTTATGGTTATTTCTAATTTCTTCACAAATAATCCATGCTTTAGCCTCACAAAGTTACGTAAAAGATCAATTTGAAGTTGCCTTACTACACCTAGCCGAAATCCGTCTAAGTTTTACCTTGAATGTGTTATTATTTTTTATATCATGTTATCATAGAGAATTGATGATGATGAATTAGGATGAATTGTAAATGATGTTAATGATTAAAGTTTGCTAGAATATGTTAGCTATAGTGTTTTCATTGAACATGCATCTGTGTTTTATCTATATTGTGATCTGTAGATATGAAAATTAGATTATTTTTTATTTATATTAAACTAGAGGCTTATGGATACAATTTTCATAAAGGCTTCAAATTTGAATTATGTTTCTAAAGGCTTTGAACTTTGGCTTGAAGTTGAGTATTGAGTGTTGTTGCGGTGTGAGAATAGTCTATATTATTTGGGGTATAACTTGCAGAATACTGAACCAAACTGCATGAACTTGATGTATTTAGAAACTTAAGACATATAGAATCATTTGTTTATAAGAATGTATTGCCTAAATACCTCATTTTCTATGTCAAAAGGGCCGTGTAAAACTGACCCAAAAATCTGTCTTGAGAACAAATCTGGAAAATTAGAGCTATAGGTTGAAATTCTGGTTTCAATTTCTTCTTCCTCTTTCGACCTATTTTAAATATCTTTAGGGCATGAATTTGAAAAAACTCAAAGAATTAAGTCATAGATATAGGTCTGAGATTGACCTCTGTGAAAGTGGCTTGATAAAATAGTGACTAGAGCTTGAGTTATGATTGTTTTCCTAAAACTGCCTGTGACAGACCCCTATGCAGGAACCTTATATTATATCCTAATTTTAGGGGACTTTAAAGCTAGACTTATTCAAAGTATAAAACATGAAAAATAATTATTGATATCTTATTAATGCCTCTATGAAACAATTTTTCCAGAAGATATCTTGATAAGTTTATGTAGTTAGTTGAAGTCATAACCTAAAGAATGGACTGTTTTGATAAGCTTGAGTTCAAATCTAGAAGTTCTAATTTGTTAAAGGAATAAATGACTTATTTTAATAAAAATACGATCTTTAGGACATGAATAATATGCATAAGTTATAGATGAATGAGTATTGAAGAACATAGGGTATTTATGAATAAGAATTGGGTGAATGTATGAGTATATGTTGCTGGAAAAATTTTTGTGAATGTATAATACTAGGAAAAGATTGATGAATTTATGAATGATGAATGGAAAGTGATTAGGTTTACTTACTGCAGAAACCTAATTGCAAACTAAATGATGTACAAGTTATAATGTATAAATGATTAAGATTTGTGAATAAGATTTCAGACCCGGAATAATCAATTGAGCATGCATGAAACATGACACATATACATGTGTAACTTTGAGCATTCATTTGATTGATCAATTAGTAATGTGTACATGTGTGCATTATTTGATTTAGAGGCACACATAGATTGAAACTATCCTATCATTATCCACATGTTGAGGCAATAGCTAACTGGATTGTACTGTGAGTTAACCTAGTTGTGTAAACTCAAATATTTATGCCTTTATTGGAATTGTATGTATAATGGGTAACCTAGATGTGAGATTTCGATTAGTAATGTGTTATATTCAAATTGTGTTGATTAAACTTAATTCCTATATAATGAATTGATATTGATATAATTGTGATATTACTGATTCTGGACAATTGATTATCTGAGGAGTTCGACATTCGGGACTGTATTAGGAGTGTTTGTGATTTGAATGTGAATTAGGAAATTGAATGCTCAACTATTTGTTGAAGGTTGGACTTAGATCTGATGAACTGTAAAAATTGAATGTGCTTATTAGTTGGAAGTGATTGATGATATATTATGTGGACTATTATACTCCATTACATGATGCATGTTCACATAAAGGAGTTCTGACCGAAGTAGCCAATGTGACAAAAACTTTAAGCTCAGTTATGCACATCAGAGCCTCGAGCTTAACGATTAATAAGCGTGGTATCCACAATAGATACGAGATAGTAATGAAAAGAGCTTGGTATTCACAACAGATATGAGAAAATGAAATAGGCACTCGGTCACTACAAAGTTAAAATGAAATGAGTCTTATTTGCATTTGCATTTGTATCTTTAAATATGTTCATGATATTGATTGCAAATGAATGTTTAACTATATTGTGTTAATATTGAGAAATGCTTATGAATTTGATGGTGATATAAAGAATTGTGATAAATGAGTGTTACGTTCTGAAATGATTACATGATATTCTTGTATTTAGAATTTACTTCTGGAATGATTTAAAAAGTTGTTGCATTTTTAAATGCTTCTTGTATTATGATGCAAATTGTAGAATATGAGTTATAGCTTTGAATGAATTTTTGATTTGATTGAGTGAACACGTCGATGATGGTTCACTCACTGAGTTTGCAAAACTCATCAAAAATTGCAACGTGGCTTTTCAGGTTCAGAAGAGATATCTAGTTAGACCAATTGGAGTAAAGCCATTGCATATGAACAAAAGCTAGTGGTCAAGATGAGTTTGCACCTGCATATGTCTTCAATCAAAATATATTAATCATTGTATTCTCCAACTATTGTATTTTGTACAAATGGATTCTAAAATGTAATGGTTATTCTATCTAAATATGTTTGGAAATAAAATGGGTCCATTGTTCTGTTAACAATATGTTTGATGTGAGAAATTTTTTAATAAATATTTGTGATCACCTTAACATATCATCCTCATAGCATATATTCTCGAACACCGTCAATGTGTTCAGGCAAATTATTGGGGTCTAAATAAAGCAATACAAATTAAATTATATCTAGACCAAACTAGAGGCAAGCATACCTCATCAACAAGTAATATAAAACAATAAAAACCAGATATTGTACCTAAGGGATTCAAAAACGTAAGGCAATTAAATTAAATGATGCAAAATTACACAGATGATCAAGAATTGGTTGATTTGTAAATGAAATAAAATAAGTGAATTAAAGAAATATGCTTGATGCAAGATATGAACTAATTGTGACTAAACTTAATCAAATGACAAATTTTGGCTAAGATGTTAGATTTCAATTGGATTAGGCACTAAAACTTATAATGGTGGATCGATTTAGGAGTAGCTTCACTTAAGCAAGTTAAACCCAATATTCATGGGAATTCCATCCTCTTTAAATCTAAGTTACCTACTTGGTTCTTAGATAATTCATAATAAAAAGAAAACATTCAATACAAGAAGCCTAAAATTAAGTTCGTTAATCCTAAGTATCCTAATATAAGATTATACGGTTGCTCTACGCATTAGTCTCAAGTATATTGCTTGATCGATTTTCCAAGAAATAAAATCCCAATGGTTATGGCATTCAATCTTCTAAGACCTTAATCTAGTTGATCAATCTAAATTAGGGTAAATATTTATTCAATTAAGCAAATAAAACAATACCACAAAATTTTTCCTAGTCTAATATCAATCCTAACCTCAACCCAAAAAAACTTACCTACACATATTCATCAATGTAACACAAATCATGGTCATAATATATATTTTCATTGATTAAATCCCTAAGAATTAAAACAAATAAGGAGTAAAAACAAATTAAAACATAAAATTGGTTGCTATCGTCTAAGAAGCTATCCTCTCACGTTACTCTGCTTTTCACGCCGCAAACTCTCTATCACGCTGCTCTCTTTACTCTCATCCCTTGCTACTATAGCTAATGTGACTAATTAAATGGATGGTTTTGGTCCACCCCTCACTATTCACGTTGTCTAGTTCAGCCCTCTCTCGTGTACGCTGTCTTCTTTCAACATAGCCTTCACGATTTTCACTCCAAGGCCCAAAACTCCTTTCTTTTCTTTTTTCCCTGTCAATTCTCAACGCGCAAGCTCTCTTCTTTTTTTCTTTTTTTTTTGCAGCCTTCACGCTACTCTCCTTTTTCATGCCACAAACTCTCTACCACGCTTTTCTGATTTTTAATGCAGCTTCTACCTAATATTTTTCATTGCAGATCAGCCTTCATGTTTTTTTTAGCCTTCACTTTGTTTTCTATTTTAAGGCCGCCACCAACTATCTAATCTCCCTTTCTCTTTATTGATGTGACGATCAAATTGAGGTTTTTGTCCCCCTCTCTATTTTATCAACCCACCAGCTCTATTCTTTTCTTTTTGGCTAAAACATTTTCGTTTCTTTTTAAATCATAGGCTGCGTCCTTTCTTCTTTGTCCCTCTTTATATTACGTCATTTTGGGCTCAATGTTTTTTTCTTTTTTTTTGGCTATCTTGCTTTTTAGAAGCTTTTCTTAAATTGTGCTCTTAAACTTCCATATCCAATATGTACCTAAAATTAAAACAAATAACTCGTAATTAGTGCAATTTAAAGATTAAATGGACAAAAGTTTAACAAACTATGTATCTAAAATTAATATAAAATGCCTATTATCAACAACCCCACACTTGAATTGTTACTTGTCCTCAAGCAACTTACTTGGATCACAACCAATATGTTCTGTCATTTCATTTTCAACGAAAATCAAGTGTTTATAATCCCTTAAACTTCGACAAACTCAAGTATCAAGCTACTACATATGTCATAATCTTTTCATCAATGCACATAAACAAAATCAAAGGTAGATATCCTTGATCAAAAGCAAGCATAAAATCTAAATGGACCTTCCTCACGATATTCACTCATGTCACTCAAGTGTATAAGGGTTGTGCTTCACTCAAAGCTTCTTCTAAGAAATTACACTACCATAGGCTTGCAAATTCACCCATTTTTCACTACATATAGTACATACCATCATGGATCAAAAGGGCTTTTACTAAAGGTTGTAATGGGGCTTAGGTTAAGGTAAGGTAAAAAGGGTAAAGGTTACTCACAAGTATTCACAAAGCACTAAGTAACGTGGGACAATCAAAAAGAAATTTTGAGATATGCAAACAAAAATACAGGACTACAACTACCCATATCTATCCAATGCTACTGTTTGATCTTTTTATTTTTTCTTTTTTCTGTTTTTTGTTTTTTGTTTTTTCTCTTTTTTATCATAATACTAAACATAAAAGAAGATAGTAGTAGCACAAATCAACAACAACTGAGTAGATGTACCTATAAAACATTTTAGAATAGTATATAAAATAAAAGTCCCTAAATCAAGGACATCAAATACTTAGTACTTCATTCAACTTGTGAAAGGGTCAGGCTAAAATGTTTTCAAGTTTCAATACGGTGTGATTAATACAGAAAACAAACAAGGTTAAAGGGTCAAAAGGGGTAGTAAAGGAAAAATGACTTGGTGGGTGATTTAAGCTAAAGGTTAAAAATAAAGAGGGCCTTTATCATGTCCATAAGGCATGCAACTAGCAGTATCAAACAGGTTCAGAGCAAGTTCTGAACCTAATCTTCATAGAGAAGCATCACTTATAACAAAGAAAATAAATGACTATAAGATGCAGTCATATAGCTCAAGACCTCACAAATGCTTAAATGAAAATCCATCAATACTACATGCATTGCCCCATCAGTCAAGCATCAGTCACTGACTAAGTTTATGCAATTAACTACTTCAATCAATTCACATGATTCACTTTCCTCTCAAGGAACCTAATCTAAATTCATGCATACAACTCAATTCTCCTTCCAACTACTTTGACATAATCATATGGTCAAATTCATCAAGTTCAAGCGCAAAAATTTTTAAAAATAGGACCCAAGTTATCTACCAAAAAAGTCGCAACCATTAAAGTGTGTATCTTTCAACATCAACATCAATATCATAAATATCAGCATGCATCTCGTCTCGGGGGGGGGGGGGGGGG
>JAOSBO010136947.1:0-11818 GCA_027563915.1 Erythroxylum rotundifolium
TAGCTTTCAATTTAGGGTTTCAATTAATTTGTTACTCTATCCTTGTAATGATCAACAAACTTATTTTCAGGGAAAAATGAGGAGCAAGAAACTACTATCAACTATGTCGAGACGGATGAATAGGAACAAATGGATAATTAGCTCTTTGGTTGTAGCCCTTATCTTAGCGATACTATTTGTCCTCTATTTTAAGCTTACTCATTAGTTGTTTGCACTCTATGGATTATATTTTAACGAATTTAACATTTGATATTAGTATTTGTCTTATTTTAACTTTTGGAAAATGATACATTTACGTCTTCTCCTACTGGATCTGATCTGGATGTGCATATAATTTGTTGTGCCTGTCATTGTCAATGCGCTTGTGTAACCTATTTAGTAGTTGTTACCTTTTTGGTCCCACAAAGGACACGTTGTGAGTGGGCTATATTCGTTTCACTTCTGTAGTGCCAAACATCGAAGTAAATTGTGAGTGATCATAAAAAATGCAAAAATTAAGACAGTTTTTTTCGTCATAAAAAACTGTCTAAAAGAGAAATATATTGATAGAAAAAAGCATCTAAAAACTTACATAAAGTGTCTAAAATAGTATTTATGTGTCGAAAAAAACCATCGTAAATGTATGTTTCCCACGCATCTATGTGTAAATAGATTTTCGCCGCTTAGATGCATAAAAAATCTATGTTTTTTTAATGTTTAGATGTGTAAAAAATTTATGTTTTTTCGATCCATCTATATGTCTAAGAAAACTAACGAAAATAATTTTGTGACATTTGTTTTTTTTACACTTTATAAAGCACTTGAAATTATTTTTAAGATACAAAAAAAGCATATAAAAATTTCACCTTTTATGTCTAAAAACTCCATATTTTGTTGTAGTACAAGGAAATGATCTAGAGTTATCACTACAAAACATACAGTAACATTAAAACTCTTGTTGGCAATAAAACCCTAAAAAAGAGTTGTTATGGGTCTAATAAGACTACTCAGAAATGCTTTGAATGAAGTCATGGCTTATGAGCTACTTAAATACCTTCAAATCAAAATGCAAAGCAATAAGCTTGTATTAAGACCAAGATAAAAGAAGCATAAGGTCAAATACAACTTGTGGAGAAGAACAAATAAATAAGATAAAATTTTTAGGAAAAAAAATAGAATAAACCTTACAATGGTTAATATAAAATTCAAAATGTAGGCTAAGATCATGGATAGAGAACTAGAACTCTTAGTGGACCTCAAGTTTAATCAATAATAGAAAGCAATATCTTTATTCCAAATTTCAATCTTATTCTATAGAATTCCTTTTTCTTTTATCCAATTCTAGTTATTTTAAATCAAGAAAAATGAGTAACTTTTTTGAACAAAGTAGTAGATACTCATCCTTTAATTCTTCACACAAATTTGGCAATCTAGATAAATCCAACATCTAACTTTTTAAAATATGTATCAATATAGATATTTCAAATGTATGTATAACTTAAGTATCTAATAGGGTGGAGCCTATCTATGAAAAGACCAATTTTTGAATGTTAAAAGAATTTGATTTATATCACTTATAGAATCTCAGCTCATACCATGAGCCCTTAAATATAAAAACCCATATTTCTCTGGACAATTGCAGTAAAGAGTGATTTTATCTATAAAAATACATATTTATGAAACAGTAAACGAATTTGGTTTGTATCACTTATGGAGCTAGCTCGTACCGTGAGCCCCTCAACACAAAAACCAAATTTATTTGGACAAGTGCAGCAACCCATCTTCATATGCCTAATAAATGTGAGCTTGTAGGTGGCCCTCTTTTTCATTGTGTGCGTACATGAAAGCGGTGTAAATAAAAATATAGAGACATCAACTTTAAGACACCTAAACTGAGATTGTTAGGGAGAAGACAAAAAAACTATCAGTTCGTGTGTTTGTCTAGTAGTTGGAGTTAGGACTCAGGAGAGAAGATGCTCAAGGTTGGCCTTTAGCCAATCACAAAACATGTTCTCTTAGTTTTTTTTTACTGGCGCTAGTTGGATGCAAAGACCAAAATCTTCTAATGTAATCACCTAATGGTTACTATAATTTTTTTCCTTTCTTTTCTTTTCTTTTTATTACAATTTCACTATAAATCATTAATTCTCTACAATAAAATATGTTTTAAATTCATAATTAAGAAGATTGTTTTTAAATGAGTTTAAGATCTAATTTTGATTCCTTGATTCATTTGACTTGGGAAATATTGATTTATTCAATTATAAGTCATTGTAGTAGAGCTATATAAATAAATATGTAACATTAATAAAACACTTTAGGAAATAAATGACCGGAACTATAGCAACAATTCTAAATGTTGCATATATAAGATTGTATTGTAACCATTTTTTAACTTTGTTACCTTTCTTTTATGTAGCAACAAAGTATTATTATCATTGCATTTAAATATTGTTAAAGCCACTATTTTAAAAACTGTTGTGTTATATTAATTTTCAACAATACTTTTTTAAACTGTTACAAATATATCTTTCCTAAAGCTCTTTTTTCTATAGATGACCTAAACGTTTATACAATAAGTGAGTTAAATTATGATTCATTATTCTGTGCTTAGTTCTAATAGTAAGATAAATAGAAAACAGAGATTTAGAAAAATTAAAATTAAGTTTCAATTTATATAAACCTAGGCATGTCAAAACAAACTCAGCCAAGCCGACCCGTGGTCAATAGGTTTAGCCTAGTCAAATAGGTCTATGAGCCTATTGGATATGGCCTGTAGCATTTTCGGCCTAGCCACAACCCTTGAATTATGGGCCACGAGTCACGGGTCACGGGCCAAGATGGTTGGGCCGGCTCGTGGCCCACCTAGAGGCCACAAACAAAATGAAATCATTTTGTTTGTCACAAAACAACATTGTTTTGTTCATATTTAAAATATTTGTTCCACAGATAAAATGACGTCATTTTGCTTTAAGAGTAAAACGATGTCATTTTCTTACAAGAAAAAATGATGTCGTTTTTCCTTTAATTAAACAAAATTCACTCCATGCCCACCCTACCACCTAGCTGCTTGCTTCCTCCCTCCATCGAATGGTCGCACGCTACCCATCCGTCAACCTCCTGCTTGCCTCCATCTCCCTTCATCCTCGAGAACTCACAGTCTCACAGCCTTCCTAAGAACTCCCTTCATCCTTGAGAACTCACTCATTTCTCCATTCTTTTTCTTCGTTTCACTTTGTT
The DNA here is from genome assembly GCA_027563915.1 of Erythroxylum rotundifolium. Taxonomy (NCBI): domain Eukaryota; kingdom Viridiplantae; phylum Streptophyta; class Magnoliopsida; order Malpighiales; family Erythroxylaceae; genus Erythroxylum; species Erythroxylum rotundifolium. The sequence goes on from JAOSBO010136947.1 coordinate 3,220, forward strand.
CCTTTAATCTTCTTCTTCATATATTATCTGTTGTGGCAATGTCGAAGGTAAGCTCTCATTCTCTGTTCATCATTTTTGTTTTTTTAATTGTCTTGAGGTGTGATGTGGCTAATTTCAGCACTTTGCATGTCAATATTAGGAATATGGGATAATTCTTATAATGTGTTTGATGAAATGTCGTAGATATTATCAAACCATCTTTCCTGTTACGTTAGTATTTTCATCTTCTGTTTCTATTAACCTCGGGTTAGTATTGAGTTCACAGCTTTAGAATATCTTTAGTATTGAGTTCATGGCTTAAAAATGGTCATGCCATCTCATTTTTCTCAGATCATAGTTTCTTGCTCATCAATGGATTAGTTTATTAATCGCTCTATTATACGAGGATAAAAGCATACCATATTAAGTAGTTGGTACGATGTTGCATTAATCTTTTCCATGATAAGGTTCAACTTCAAAATTAAGCTGTGCTTCTTTGTAGTTATGTTGAATTGGACTATGCAATTAAAGGTAGTAATACCATTCATCTTTGTGCAATGGTTGTTGGGGTTGACAGTATAAAAAGTAGAAAATATTAAGAGTTTGTGTATGTTTTCAATTTTTGATATAAAACTGACCCCAAAAAAATTAAGAAGTTGGTCCATATGTCTACCTATTACTGTAAATAATTGGATACTATATTGTATCTTCAAATGACACCTAATAATATAGATTATAGGTTGTACAAGCATTGATAAAACTATATTTCACTAGCTTAAACAAAAGCATTATGGATCATGTGTTTTAGTCTTTAGGGATTAGTCTTCTATAGTGTGAAAGATGGTCTTATCTTTGAGATTTTAGTCTACACTATAAGGAGGAGAGTGAAGACTATAATTATGAATGTATAGTGTGATTGCTTTGACCATCCTTGCTAGATTTGGATATTTTTCAAATCCATATATGAATATGAACTATTCATTACAAAAGGTCAGCATTTTATTTTTATTACAAATTATCTATCTACATAGAGATCCTGATGTAGTCTATTTTCCTTTCCCTTAAGATGTTGCATCTCAGCAATTTACCTCTTTTTCTCCATGTCTGATTAATGACTGACAGGATGAATATATTTCAATTTCCATAAACTAACCCAAAAAGAGGGGGGTAAAACATTACAAATCAAATACAAAATCGAATTACAATATTTTATTTCTAACCTCAAATATTTATATGCTTTTTATCTGATGGATGAACATATTCCTTCAGTTGAGAGTTCTAATCCTTCAGTTGAAACTTCCACTTCGGCACTAAGTGACAATAGAAGTTCAAATAGAACTAAAATTAGTCCACATAAAAGTGAAGTTTAGAATCACTTTAAGAAGACTATATCAATCAACAGAATTGAAAAGGAAGAGTGCAATTATTGTCATAAGTTGTAATCAAATGGTTTGAAAGGTAGAATGTCTCATTTAAAGAGACACACAGAATCATGTACTAGAAGGAAGATGGTTATAGGAGGTCAAACATTTTTGACCCTTAACCTTATGAAAGGAAAGAATGCAATAACCGTAACAACTTTTGACAATAGTAGCTCAAGAATTTTGATGGCTAATATGGTTATTGAAATTAAACAACCATTCTCTATGGTTGAAGGCAAGAGATTCACGATATTTCTTAATTCACTTCAACTAACTTTCAAGGTTCCAAGTCAAAAGACATTGACGAATGATATTTTCAAAATTTATGAGGATTAGAAGAGAGAAACATTAAGAGCATTGTTGAGTGTTCGAGGACGAATTGCCATTACAACAAACCTGTGGATAGCCAATAACTAAAAGAAGGATTACATGGTGGTGACAACACATTATATTGATAATGACTGGAAGTTATGCAATAAACTTTTGAGGTAATTTATATTCTTAAATATTATTATCATTCAATTTTTTCATTATTTATGAATTTATGACTCATGTTGGCATGCTTTTTCATGATAGGTTGATTTATGCACCGACACCACATACAAGTGAAAATTTGATAAATGTATTGAAAGACTGTTTGATGATTTTGAACATCAACAATAAAGTATCCTCCATGACAGCCAATAATTGTAGCAGAAATGATGCTATGATTAAGAAGTTGAAGGGTAAGATGTGGGTTGGCAGCTTATTGGCTAGAGGAAAGTTATTTCAAATGCATTGTTTTGTGTATATTCTTAACTTGATTGTGAAGGTTGGGTTGGAGATGATAAAGGAAGCAATAGAGTGTATTCAGAATAGTGTTTTATATTAGAGTACGACTCCTAAAAGAGTTGAAACTTTTAAAGATGTTGCATAAATTTTATGCATTCCAAATTAAAAGAAGTTGGTTTTGGATTGTCCCACTAAATGGAAATCTACCTTTAAGATGTTGGAGTCATTAATCTCATATGCTCAGCTATTTATTAGACTAGCAGAAAGGGAACCTCAATATACCTACGTACCATCAAAGGATCAATGGGACTTGGTTAGAGAACTTTGTATGAAGTTGAATTATTCAATAATTGGATTGAATTATTTTCAGGAATAAAATATCCAAGTTCGCACCTTATCTTTAGCACTATATCCAACATAAAACATGTTTACCAACAAGTACAATTACTCGATTAGATGATGTTTTCTTAGTCTCCACTCTCTAGTCTATCCAGCTACTAATTTTGTAAATTGTATCTTTTTTGTAAAATCATTTAGATAATCATTCGTGTACAACAAAATTTTCTATAGTTAATGAATTTGGTTTTATTAATTCTCTCTTATAATAATTAATAAATTATTTAAGTAAATTAAAAAATCGTAATTAATTGAATTGAAATTCTTAACTATATCTATTAACTTAATGACTTTTCAAGCAAATTTCTAATTAATTGAATTAAATTTCCTAATTAATCATACCAATTAATACATCTCAAAAGTTTAATTTTAAACTGTATTTTCTCATTAATGATATGCAAATGTATGTAGCAACCTTCAATATAAACCCAACTTAATGACTTTTAACACAAATTGTGTTAATATTTAGCTCAACAGTATTTATTCCTAAAATATTAATTAAAACATTAAGAAGTTAATGATATTACGCTTTCATTTAAAATGTGTAATAAAAATAAAAATTTTTACAATGATTATTTAATAATAGATATAATATGAAAAGACAATAATATTTAATAAATATATATTTTTAAAATCATATTTAAAAGAAATATAATAATTTATTAAACACGTAAAAATAATATTTGAAGTAAATTAATTGTACTTAGATAATAACTTTTTCACATTTACATTATAATTAATTTTTATAATTTACAAAATTAAAATTTGACTTGTTTGTAGGGAATAATTATGACAATATTATCATTGCTACATATTTTTAATAAATATAAATTGGTTCGTATTTTAATTCTTTTATTTTATATAAATATTTTTTATAATTAACAGGTAATTTCATCTTACATTTTACTTTAGATGATTATGCTATATTTATAATTTATGAATTTTAAAAAGTACTACTACAAATTTTCAAAATTATCTTAAAATAAATATATAAAAATTTAAAATATATATTAAATGACAAATCCTAAATTATGTTATCATTTTTTGAGACAAATCCTTAGGCATAGGACCTAAAACCTAAGGGAAGGGGGAAGCTTGTGGTATCTTATCAATATACATGTGCTTCTAAGCTCAAAAGCATTCCCAAATTCCATAACTTATGGAATAATTATGATATCTCCTTGTTAAAAAGTATTTCATAAAATGGAACCAATATCTATTGTGTGTTTTCAAATAAACAAGTATAAATTAGGAATTAAAAATCTACAAAGCTACAAGTTATAGGAGCTAGGCACATATTCAGTGCTCCTTAAGTCTAAAGATTTTTTAATACATTTTGAAAGAATCATTCTTACTATTAAAGGCCAGAGTGAGATATAATATGTTAGTGAAACAAAAGTGCAACTCACAAGGCATTTGTTAGGTGCATATATAACCTTATGACTATTTATTTAAGTATTGGATCTTAATTGTCTTGGCATTTTAGATTAATAAACATATAATATTAAAAGACCACTAAATAATACATTGTCTTATAAAAACAATTAACAAATACTTCTTTATTTATTTCCTTTCTAATACTTATTTTAACATATTTGAACATTAGCTAGAGACTAGATATTTAGTTATTTTTCAATTTGAATAATGTCAAATTAAACATGATAAAGAAAGTTGTTTCATACAAGACAAAGAAACCATTCAACTTTAAGGTAGTCGTGATTTAGAAAGGATGAATTTAAGAACCATAAATAATAAAATAGATATTCGATAAAATAACAAAAGCTTCAATACCAGATAATCTCAAAAACCTCGTAGAAAATAAAGTTTCACGAGTCAATATTCTAGATAGATTGCTTAAGATGGAAAATTTATTTATGGAAAACATAAGCTACTACAACAAGTAGATTTTGGCTACTATTTTTTTTTTGTATGATTTGAAATTTGTAGCTAAAAGTTACTCTTTGGCTATGAAATTCAAAATCGTACCTGATTGAAACAAAAGTAAATTTCATAATTAAAAACGTTTTGCTATGAAAATATTTTCATAGTTAAAATAATAATAAGAAACAATGAAAATGATGTCGTTTTCTCTATTAAAATAACGTCGTCTTCTCTATATTGATAACCTAAAGGTTGCTTTTCTCTATTTTTTCTTCTTCTTTATCTTCCAGCAAATGCAGTGAGCTCATCTGTTCTAATGTCTTCATACAGTGTCCCTGCCCTTTTTCCAATAACTACAATGTCTTTGTCTGATTTCATCTATCTTCTCTCTAGTTACCTTGTATTTTCTTCACCAATTGGCAACATCTGTTCTAAATATTCGAAACTTCTTCCTTAAGTAGTTGGAAAGTACTTTTGTGGTTAATGTAAGTTAAATCTGATAGTTGTATTTTGCATGATTTTAGAGTTTAATTTGTTACGCATTTAGTGTTAAAATGAGTGTTGAGTATGCATTTAGAACTTAATTAGGTCATTTTGTGTAATTAAGTGTCTTTATAGGTTGGTTGCAATTCTTAAGTTTAAATTGTATATTTTTTAGGTACCTTGATGTGTATTCTAGTGTTACAGGACAAACAGGGAAGAACGGTGAAGATTTAAAGAGCTCCAGGCTCAAAGATATAGGCCACGATCGTGCATAAAGGCTACGGTCACAATAGAGAAGGAAGAGAAAGAAGTAGCCAGGCCACGATCGTGCACTTTGGGCCATAATCATGATAGATAGCGTCAAGTCAGGCCACAATCATGACAGAAAGGGTAAAGCACTAACCATGATCATGTCATCCGGGGCCATGATCGTGCCCTGCATTGGACTAAAATGAAAACTCAAATTTTGAGTGAATTTTTGAACCATTTTGACCCCGAGTTTTACCTAGGGATTTTACAGAATAAATAGAACATTACATAATAGCCGTCGGTAGTCATTAGAGAGCGAAGAGAGTTCACAAGACTGGGAGTTTCTGTAAAACTCTGAGAGTGACCGAGAGAGAGATCAAGTGATTGAGGAAGGAGACGAAGGAAGAGAGGCACAGAGATACGTTTGACACGAAGTACTTCCTGGAATAGGCAGTTTCTCACAGTTGCGACCTCCAAGATTCGTTCCAATAGTATTTCATATTGTTTTTTAGATTTCATTATTGCATGAAATTTGAGTATTGATTGGATTGACTATTGTTGAGTGTTGATCTTTTGTCTAAACTCACCTTCGCGTAATTTTGATTCTTGAGACTAATGAAATTTATTTGATGGCGTTTATTTTGATTTAATTGTGATTCAATATCAAATCTTTATAACTTGGCAATAAACTGAGAGGGTGAGTTGGTGAAAATCATTGGTTTAGGCTAACGAGAGTTAGGTAAATCAATAGGTAGAGAGTTGAATCAAATCGGTAGAGTCATGTAATGAGAGATCGAGCATAGACTCCCGATAAGTTAATAGACAATTTCAGAACTAATTTAGGTTTTGGATCAATTGTAGATCGAGAGATTGCAATTCCAATAATTTAAATAAGGTTTTATTAATTAGGGTTAAGAATTATAACTCGATAGAGAGTAATTCACCCTAGGACTGTCTAGGCTGGTTAAATCAAAATTTACATAATTGGTAGATTTTCTTTAATTTTGAATTGATTCCCCCTTTCTCTCACTTGGTGATTTCTGGGTTGATTTTCGGATTGTTGTGTGACTTGTTATTTTATTTATTTTTGTTGCACTTTATTTTCTCAAATTTGACTATCAATTGATTTCATTTATGCATTAGTTGTTTAATTAGGATTAGTTGCAAACTTAGCTTCCTTAGTCTTTAGGATTAATTCCCTTCCTTATGTGATCGACACCTTAGGTACTACACGAATGACCCGTGCGCTTGCAGCAATTACCAAGGTTATTGGTAGTAAAAGTTAACGCATGTAACCTTGAATGAACAAAGTTTTTGTTGCCATTATAGGGGAGGCAAATTTTAGTTTTTTAGTCTAAGACTTTTCAGTTTTTTGTTTTTATTTTTTATTTTTATTAAAATTATGAAAATATAGAAGGAGTTTGAAGCATAAAGTAGGGACACATCAAGACATTTTAGAGTGAGAGAGAGAGACATTTGAAAAGTCGAGTGCCAAGATGAGATAATAAGAACGATCATGGAAGATAGATATTATAAGGAGCAAAGATATTTTAAGAAGTACAATGAGTTACAATGTAGTTGGGGAAATAACAACCTTTATTAGAACCTGTACACTTCGAGATGGCAGAACCAACCTAAATTCTATTGGTCCAACAACGTAGGGACTCCTTTAGGACATTAAGACCCAGCTGAAGTTCAATACAACGAATTTAGTTCATAGGAGTCTAAGGTAGACAAAATCATGGATAAGCTTACAGATATAGAAGAAAACCATAAGAGATTAGAAGAGCAAATTGATGTAGTAACGAAAAACCATGCCGCTTCTATTCATAACCTAGAGATTCAAGTAAGACAGCTTTCCCGTAAATTTTGCAAAAGAAGTGTAGAAGACTCTTTGAGAAATATGGAATTACATAAATGAAAGCAATATGAGACTATCACACTTAAGAATGGGGTAGAACTAAAAGAACCAATGAGAAACCATGCTGAACCCTACCTTATAGGGGATCAATAAATCAAGAAATAGGATGAAGAAAAGGATGGAAGCCCCCTGTACTATCTGCCAGATCTTAGTGCACCACGGTTGAACATCGAAAAATCTTGGGTAGATTTTGATGAAAAGAAGCCTATCATTTAGAGGATGAAGAAAAGGATGAAAGCCCCTCGTACTATCTACCAGATCTTAATGCATCATGCTTGAACATTGAAAAATCTTGGGTAGATGTTCATGAAAAGAAGCCTATCATTTGGATCGATGATGATGAAGAGACATTCCACATGAATGATGTAATTAAGAATATAAGGGTTAGTGACTCATTTAGGGTAATTGATGTGTTCGAATCTTCTAAAGAATAAACAGGCGAAGAACAGATGTCAACAGAGATCAAGTGTGGAGGAAGTATGAAAATCTCTGTTCCAGAAGCAGATGAAACTAAGGAAACGAAGGAAATTAAGGAAGAGATAGATCAATTCACCTTCGTACAAGACAAACTGTTGGATTTCATGGAAGATTCAGGGAATTTTGTTATTCCCCTACTTTGTTGACAGTTCATTAGAAAAAAGGACATTATTGAGCTTAATCGGGTTCCATAATATTATCCATATTGTCCTTTTGATTATTCTGCAATTTATAGCTTACCTACAAGCTACAAATTGAGGTTGAGCAGAAAGGTTAGAAGCAAGCCACTTATAATTAATCTAGGCTGAGTTCCTAAGGATAGAGAGTCAAGCTACCGACGTTAAAAGAAGCATTGCATCGTAGGCAACCTATGGAAAATAAATTAATTTCGTTGTTTAAGTTTTGGTAGAAAATTTGAATTCCGTAGTTAGGTTTATTTTTGTTTTAGTTTCAATAAAATCAAGGAAAGAATAGGTTTTCAAAATTTTGTGGACGATTATGCAATCTTCGAAACCAACAGCGCATTAAAGGAAGTGGTGCATTCATAACATTGCTAGAGTCGAGAGATTCGAAAACTGCATCAGTATCTCAAATCTTAAGGTGTTCAAATACCACCTCCTACACCATCACCACCTCAGTCTCCTTAGGGTTTATTTCTAACTCAGTTGTTTGTTTTTAATTTTCTTTTCCAAATTAGCTTTCAGTTCTAGGTTGTTTCTATTTGTGTATTTATGTTTTTATTTTCATTGTCAATTTTAAGTGTTTCTTGTTTACTTTAATGTCGTCTTTCTTTTTCATTTATGTGTTCTGTGTGCTCCTTCTTACAATGAAGACAACATGTTGTTCAAGTGTAGGAAGGGATTCTATGTTTTTACTTTTGTATGTGATTTTTTCATATTGTATTATAGTGTTAGATTGCATTGTACGAAGTAAGTGAATGTGTCAATGGCTTAGAATGAGTGAAATTCTTTTAATTTTGTACATATTCTATTAGGTTATGAACAATCATTAGCTTGCAAAA
>JAOSBO010136947.1:14729-25047 GCA_027563915.1 Erythroxylum rotundifolium
CTTGTCTTATAAGTTTAGAGGCCTTTATTCCTAGTAGTAATCATGGTCCCATATTTGCCAGCACCTTTGGAGATTTTTCACTTGATATTTTTCCAGCTCCTCTTACTCATCTTTTTTTAGGGATGTTAGAGGATAGAAGGAATGAGGGGCTCAATCCTTCTAGTTGATTTTTTGCAGTTTTTGATATTCCATTTCCTATGATAGGAAGTTGGAATATTAGGGGCCTTAATGGCTTTAATACTTAGTAAGCATTTCGGGATTGGATTCAATATCATGACCTTGGTTTGGCTGGTCTCTTGGAGACAAAGGTAGCTTCTCAAAACTTAGAGTATGTAGTTGCTGCTACCTATTGGGGATGGGATTATTTGAGTAACGCGACATATCAGCTAGCTTGTCGCATTTTGTTATGTTGGGATCTGAATATGTTTGAGATATGGAGTCCAATGTTTACACTTCAAGGTATTATTTGTGAGCTGACACGGATGCAAGAGGGTACTGCCTTTAGATTAAGTATTATTCCTTTAATCTACAGTCTAGGAGAGAACTCTAGGATTTTCTTTAGATTCAGGCTAGGAGATTTACCTCCATACCTTGGTTGGTTTTGGGAGCTTTTAATACTATCTTGAGTCATTCGAATCAAGTTGGTGGAGACACAGGGTGATACAACCATATGAATGAGTTTGGTCAGAGCTTACAAGATATTGAACTTTCGCATCTTCCTTTTAGGGGATTGCATTACACTTGGCATAATAGTCAAGAGGGACAGGGCTCTATTCTCCGGTGGTTGGATTGGAGTTTCAAAAAATCTTCATGGTTTAGTTCTTAGCCCGGTACCACAACCTAGTTTTTACCTCTGGATATATCGGATCATAGTGCTATGGTGATTTAGTTTGGTGTCTTGAGATAACGCCCTCCTACTCCTTTCAAGTTTATGAAATGTTGGGCTAGTCACACTAACTTTTTAGAGATTGTTAGTAGGGTATGGGCCATACTAGTGAGGGGGGATCTAATGTTTTTGTCTAAGGCTGTTGAAGCAAGAGCTAAATTCCTTGCACTTTTGGGACTACAACCATATCTCTGCCAGAGTTAGGGTAATCAAGGCCTAGTAGGCTTCAGCGCAGGCCTCTTTGGATGCTTCACCACTTTCAGAGGAGCTAGGCATAGATAAGAATGATCTAGTTTGTAGATACTCTCACTTGATTCAAGATGAGGAGTCTTTTTATCATTAAAGATCTCGGATCCAATGGCTTGTTTCAGTGACCAAACTACTAAATTTTTTTCCACAGACATATCTGAGGTAGTGTTCATACTTTATGGGATGAGACAGGCACCATTATCACAGATCAGGGAGTACTAGGACAGCTGGTAGTTTATTATTTCCAGGATGTCCTTAGTTCATCCACTTAGATACCTTCAACGGATGCTAATTGATTCTTCATTTGGCATATCCTGGAGGATTTTATTCTGTCTTTGGGGAGTCCAGTTTCAAATAAAGAGATATATGATGTTTTATGTTCCAACCCAGAGGATAAGGCTCCGAGCCCTGATGGTTACATTTCTTTTTTCTATAAGAGGTATTGGGACATTATTAGAGCAGACTTCAAGGAGATCATAAGGTATTTTTTCTCTACTTCTGTTATGCCTTGTTGTGTGAATTCACTAGGATTGCTTTAGTTCACAAGGTAGAGAGCTCGTAGACTCTGAACGACTTTGGACCGATCTCTTATTGCAATGTCCTTTATAAATTCATTTGTAAGGTTATTATGAATCGGTTTAAAGTTGTTCTTCTAGAGGTGATTAGGAGAGCCTATATGGCTTTTGTCCCGAGGAGAAATTGCAAATGCTTTTTTTCTTACTCAAGAGTTGATTCATGAATATGATCTTTGTCCCTTTATCCCATCTTCACCCGAAGCTCCACTCTTTCCCAGCCTAAAACACAAAAACCTTTCATCTCTTTCTCTATGCTGCCATACCCTCGGTATATATTAAAATTCTATGCATAATGAAGGGTGAGGTGGCATTGTGTCATGGTGATGTAGAGGACTATCACGATTGTGAATGTATGTCACACTTGTGACTTAGTATTGTCTAAGCATGAGGGTAGCCTAACGCCTATGCATGTGACTCTCACATCCATGAGTGAGACTCACAATTGTAACATGTTTTTGCACAGTTATGAGTTCTAATTTTCAACCCTCTTCCTTTATTCACAATTGAATGACACCGCTTATTCTCTAAGTGCTTCCCTACTCATGTCAGCCAAACCTCCACTCCTTATATCATTTCAAAGCTAGGTTTTTAAGCCAAAATGGGACAGGTGTTACGTTATCTCCCTTGTTCTAGTTTTCCCCTCTTCACGACTTCATTTAGCCTCACATAAGTCTTTTTTATACATTAAACATTAATGGAAAATGTAGCAAAATGGATAACTAGCTCTCTCCTTCTGTTCTCTCTAGTAGCCACCTAATAAACACCTTTGATTTATACTTAAAAATCTATGTTAAATAGATAAGTAGTGTGTGTGTTGTCTCACTCACATAAGACACCATGCACAACCGTGAGTTCCAACAGCCATGAGACCCTTAATAACTTGGTTCTTCACTTTATGTTTCCATTTTCGTATCATCTTCTTGTCTTTATTCACTCTAATCTTCTTCATCCTTGCTCCATGAAGACAAGCGAGTGTGAATCTTCAGAAAATGACCCAAATATGGTGTTTTCAACTCACTTTAATTCTTTTGTGTCTGAATTATGCCTAAAACTAAGTATGAGTATAAGTGAGTATCTTAAGCAATTTTACATCATTAATCGCTAAGTATTATGGAATCATTATATAATTAATTAAACACCTATCACTTCGATTGAATCTTTTTGTAAGTTTGGATTTGATGTAGTATTCTATCGGATCTCTTAATGTTAACTTCATATTTTCCTCATCCTTTGATCAGAATCATCACCTCTCTAGACTTTTTACATCTCAAAACTTCTTTAAAACATAGCTCTCCTTAATTTGTCTCTATTCATGTCCTTTTATAGGGAAAACTAAGGTTCTAGGGATATACACGATCACTTACACTAGTATATGAAAGACAATATATATTCAAAAACACCTTAATTTTTAATTTCATATAGGGACAAGGACTTACATGAGCAATATACACAATTGTGTATATCAAGAAACACAAGAATGTAACTCCACATAACCATAAACCAAATTCTTCAATCTTTACAAATTTACAGAGGCTTATACAATCAATATGTTAAGTCAAGAAGACTTCACTTCTTCTATTGATTTTGATGAAAGTTAAATAATAATAATAGTAGAAGTGTGTGAACTATTTTAAGGAGTTTATTAAGTGTACAGACAAATATAAGTGGCACAAATCATCAAATCATGATGATATTCAAGTACAAGTTGAATAAGATGAACTCTAACAAAAATCGGATGAAGTGATTAAGCATAGTCACCAGACGAAGCGAAGACACTAGACAAAGCATACAAATCAAATCAAGATGATATAATTAAAGAATAATAACGTCAGTTAGTTAATTGGAGTCGGTTACAGGACTCAACTAATAATATATCTCAGAAGATTCTACTAGCAGTTTTCTGAAGAAGACCGTTGGAAATTTAGACTATAAATATTATTTGTAGTCGTAGACATAAATAATTTTTACTTTACTTTTACTTACACTTTACAAAAAAATAATTTTTTGTTCAAATGAGTATACTGTAAAAATATCCTGAGTGAAAAGAAGAAAGAAAGAGATTAAGAACACTTGTAACGTGAGTGTGAAAGCTCAAAATAATATCTTTTTAAGTGAAAGGAAGGCTAGAGCCTAAAGAGGCTAAGATAGCAGATAAAGAATACTTTATGAAAGAGACTTGAAGAGGCTTTAGAAGTGTGGAAATAATACTTGTAAAGTTGAAGGAGATAGTGAGATCTAAGATAAGCTCTGAGGACTGGATGTAGCCTAAAGGTTAAGGGTGAACCAGTATAAATCACGATGTCATATTCTCTAAACCTTATCTCTTTAATTTCTTATTGTTAGAAGAATAGATACTATTTCTGCTGTTGTATTACTCAAATGAATTAAGTGCGTTGTTTTGTAATCGTCTAAATTTTTAAAGACTCAAGAAGATTTTAAAGATTACTATCTTAGACGATTTAACATAATTCAACCCCCTTCTTTTGTATTTTACATATTATACGTGATTTCTATATTAACAAGTGATTCACTTCACTATATACATGGTCGTGTAGTTCCTTAGTTGTTTCAAATCTAGATTCCATGCCATGATTTTATCTGAATTCTTCTCCTTTTGGTCCATGAAAGCAATTAGATCCTATAAATGCACTTGGAGCAAATTAAGTATAAAATATACAACAACTATGAAATATGAAGCAAAAACTTATTAAATATGAAGTGCATAATTTTAATAAAATATGCATCTATTACATATCATATATTTGGTTGTTTTAAGTATAATAGACCATATTTGAGTTTTCATAAGTATCCTTGTCACTAGAGAGAGCCATAGGAAGATTTTTCAAAGAATTTTGTTACAATAATATGAATATGAGCATGATATGAGCACTTATAGCATTATGTGATCATAAAAAGAATTATTATATTATATTTAAGTGATTTACTTGTCAATTTGATAGTGTAATTTAATTATTAGGTTTTCTCTTCACTCATAAATGAGAAGATTTATAAAGGCTCCTTTTCACCCTATTAAAGGAAAATGGATAACATCAAAAGAAAGAATCATGTATCAATTACTTTTCTTTATCACCAATTAAAGAAAAAGATAATGCATTCTTAAGTGGAGTCTTGGGAGTGGACATAGGCCTAGGTTTTTTACTAAATTGATAAAAATTATTTTTTCTCTCTTTCCTTACTTTAATTATCATTAGGATTTCTATGTAATTTCCTTATATGAATTTTCTTTAATCTTTCATTAAAATAGGAAATTCATTCATTAGTTCTTACACAAGCTAAAAGGTGTATAAACAAATTTCCTCCTTCTATTATCTATCATTTGAGGGCTAATAATTGGTATTGGAACGAATCTCACTCATTGCATATCGATTTCTAGAGAAATTTTAGTAACGATCATTATGGCATAATTTCCATCACCTTTTAACCGAGAGGACCAAATATCAATTTTCTCAATTTTTAAATAGATATGAATAACTTTTGTAGAAAATTAAGATGAAAGTATTTTTTATGACTAGATATTTTTATTTATAAGAGATTTCAGAGAAGAGCTTAGAATGATAATTCCATTTCCATTAAATTGTAAAACAATGCAAATTTTGTTTTTCACACTATATAGAAATGTTCTATCAAAATTTCCAATGTGTCAAAACAATCATGATATTTCTCACTTACTTGATCTTATATATGGTAATGGTTTTTTTTTTAATGTAAAGAAACTCATTAATAATAAGGGAATGTTAAACATTATAGAAAGGACTAAGGGAATACCCTCCCAAACAATCACAACCTCGTTGTGAAGCCTTAACAAAGTATTAAAAGCATGACATTAAAGGATCTATTAGAAATTAAATTTTCAAGGAGGAAACCAGATCAAAGTTGCACTTTTTAGTAATGTCATTAATCAAAATTGACAAGAATCTCCAAATTTGCATCTTGAGGATCTGCAAAGTTCTAGAGACCATTGATATCAAACCTAGACTCTATTAAAAGATTAGGTTCTTTAGTAGATTCTACTAACTTATCACCAATGTTTTATAAATATTTGGTTCCTTAATTCTTTTGAGTTAGTAGAATGAGGAGTAAGAGGAGGATTGTCCTTAAGGAAATTTGAATCTGCCAAATTCATGTTCCTTTACTCAGTTTCTTTTGGCTACTCTATCATTAGAGTTCCATTAGTGGTCCTTAAGGTCTCTTACCCTTTAGGGAGTGACCTTTCTATTGTGCCTCTTGGGGAAGGCTTTCGCAAGTAGTAATGAAAATGGAGTCCTCTACTAGACTTCCAAGCTCATTGAGTTTGGAGATCCTAATGGCTTTAAGAAGTTCCTTACAAATGTCAACTTTAACTTTAACACAAACAAGTGTATCATTTTTATGTTTAAGTTAGCAATTAATTATTTCATTCAAGGTCAGAGGCTTGCCAAGTTTATAAGACAAATGGATAAAGCCTTCCAAGGACTAGTGTTCCATAGGGATCTTATAGGAATTTACATAAATTGGAATGTTAGTTCTATAGGTTTAGTCCAAAGAGAGGTCCGGAGTTTGCATATGAAAGAATGAGGGCATTCCTTAAAAGTGTTGAGGTCCAACTTCTAGTATCTTTTCCACTTTAAGCTCAAAGGAAAAATTATAAAGAAATCATATTATTAATAAGCATGTTCTCCATTTGAACCTTAGGAAAGGAAAGCCTTTTCTTCGTAGAAAACCTATAAGGGACGGTTGCCACCTTTTTGGCACTGATATTCAGTACTCCATAGAAGGCAAAGCAAAGATTACCAAAAGTTTGGGGGCATTCCTTTTTTTCAAGTAAAGTTGCTCAGTTGTAGAGAAGTCCCAGTAAGCATTGGATTGAGATTTCCATTCCCAAAATGAGAAGCAGGGAGCACAGGGAAATGACTAGATAAAGAGAACTGGATGAAGTATTCTGATAAGGAGAAGAAGAAGAATTTGGTTTCTTAAAAGAAAAAGATACCATTACTGCTAATAATAAAAACAACTAAACGAGTGAAAGGTGGGAGAGGTGAAGGAGTTGGTGATATGCTTGAAATGCAAATTTTGAGTAAAAATGGGATTAAAAAATGGTGAAAAAAAGGTGAGGTTAGAGAAAGACTAGAGAATTTCTCACTACCCCATCTCTTTTGATTCTTCTTGAGCACTGAGGAGTTTGCTAATGAAATGTACATGTTATAAAACTAACACAAAGGTAAGGAAGCTAAAGAATTTTTTTTGAAAAGTTAAAATGTATTAATAAAATGAAGGAATAGAAGTAAGGTTTAAGTTTCAACAAGTAACACTCTGGGAGAGAGCACACTCATCCATACAAATATACTAAACGACGATGTGTAGAGCAACAAAGAGATAACTCTGTTTTATACTTAGACAAAATGACTGAAACGATACTCAGACAAAATGGCTTGCACACTTCCTAGGGTACAATTGTTGCCCCCATCTGGACTCAACTCTAGAATGTTCCAAATTAGGTTATGCTTCGTGATGTTATCTTCAGACTCTCTCCACCATTGGCGCTTTCAAAGATAAGTTTCTGACTTGTATTTGTTGCATCCTCACGTTTTAGGTCATTGAAGTCTCTAGGTCAAGTGTTTTCTGATTTTTTTTCTCTTCTTCTTCTTCAGTCGTATTATGTGTTGGTATCAGTGTTGTCGAAAGATCAAAAGGGGAAAATATCAAGAGGCTACCAATACTAACCTCCTTAGGTAAAGTTGGATTTGGTCTTCTTCTTTTTTAATAATTGAAACTTTTATAATAGCCATCTTTAAATGTGTTCCTTTGCTCCAATGCTAGATCTGATGAGCCACCACTAATTTCTTAGGGCCAACACTCTATGTAATATGCTCCTACCAACTGCCTCAATTGAGTCTTGAGATTTGTAGGTACGTCTTCCTAAGTTTTTTATTATGCCATATCCCAATAGTTGATTCTCCATGATGCTGCTAGATTACAGCAAAGAGCTTCTGGTCTGGAGGAGAAGAGGATTTGCTCTCTGATTCCACCAACCATAAATTTAAAAACTTCATTTATTGTGTGTGATTTTAACTGAAATCTCCTGTTGTTTCTCTCTTGCCACATCTCCCTCACAGTAGATGCGAAAGAGATAACATATACATGCTCGTTATATTTATGAGTATGGGTCAGCTTCAGAAGCCACTCAATGGCTTTTGTAAAGGTTGTACCTGCATTAGAAATAAATTTAAGAGTTGTAATTTGTTCCCATATGAATTCTGAGAAGGGGCATCTGAAGAATAGATGTTCCCTTGTCTCTGACTCGCCATCACATAGTACACAGACTACACTGATAGACATGAAGTGAATACGGTTTGCAGTACTTAATCTATTGAGAATAATTAGCCATAGTGTAATAGAGGAACTGGGCATGAGTGATTTGTGCCACACAATAGGAAACTAAGTATGTCCATTGCTGTTGGAATTCTGCCACTTCCTTACTTTTGAGATGATAAAGGTATTAAGGGCCAAACTAAGGCATTGAAAGTAGTCCTCTCTTTGTAAGTTTGGTTGATAATTAGATGTTTGGTAGTTAAGCTCAACTGGAATGTTCCATTGACTTCCAAGGAGGATAGATTTAACCTTAGCATTGATAGGAACATCATGTCATAGTTGAAGTGCCTGAGGATGCCCAATTAAGGAGCCATTACCTATCCAATTATCAAACCAGAAAAAGCCTTCTCCCCATTTCCCACTTTGCATGAAACCATTGGTTAGAGCATAGGTCTAAGTTTTAGTAACTTAGTTGAAAGACAAGAGAAGGATGGCTTAATAGAAATAGACCAGATACTAGATCCTTTTAGAATATAGCTATTTAGCCATCGGATCCATATTGAGTTCTTTTTAAGAAGAATATTCCAGAGGTTTTTAAGTAGACCTGCCCTATTAAATGTTGCAATATGAATCACTCCTAATCCCCCTACTTCTTTCCTTTTACAGAAATCTTGCCATTTCACCTTAGCAAAGTGATTTTCTGAAATAGGATTTCCCCATAGAAATCTTCTGAAGATTTTCTCAATAGATTTGATTACCCCTTTTGCTAGTGATATTTGAGGACCCATAGATTTGTGGGGAATTTAGTATTGCTTTGATTAGTTATAACCTCCCTCCATAAAACAGCATTTGATTGGACCATATTCCCAATCTCCTTTGAATCTTATTAATCAAAGGGAAACATTCTGAATATAGAATTCTTTTGGTGGTTATAGGAAGTTCCAAATTAGTTAGTAGAGCAGGTTTTCTGGTCATTCCTGCTATTTGTGAGATTCTGCTCTCCATTTTGTTAGCTCTAACAGCTAGGATAAATTGGCTTTTATTAAAGTTAATCTCCAAGCCTGATAAATCCCCAAAGGTAGACATGAGTAGCTTAATAGATTTTTCATGTGCCTTAGAGAAAAGTAGTAAATCATCTGCAAAACATGTTAAATAGTCCAACCTTCTTGCATTTAGTGTGAAATTTGAAGGACCTACTATTCCTAACTTTCTGTTGGATTAACTGGCTAAGTACTTCCATGCGGAGGGTCAAAAGATACGGTGAAATAGGGTCTCCTTATCTTAAGCCCCTTGCACTTCTGAAAACTTTATTGGACTACCATTAACTAGAATTGAGTAGGTTGGTGTGGTTATACACTCTTCCACCCACTTGACAAACTCCTCAGGAAACCCCATTAATCTTAGATTCTATAGGATGAAATCCCATTCTACATGGTCAAAAGCTTTCTTAAAGTCCATTTTGAGGATAAAAGTTGGTGGACTATTTTTCCTTTGGTATCCTTTCATCAATTCCTGCACTAGGGAAAAATTATCACCAATTCTTCTACTTTATGAGAAAGCACTTTGATTGTCTGATATTAATAACTCCAAAACCACCTTCAGCCTATTTGCTAGGATTTTGGAGATAATCTTGTAGAGAAAATTAGATCATGGAATAGGACTATAGTCATCTAATGTAGAGGAGCAAGAAGTTTTAGGAATCAAGCACAAGTCGGTGGTGTTGATCTCCTTCAGTAATTTTCCCCTAGAGAAAAATTCCAATACTGCTTTTTTAACCATTGTACATGTTTCTTAGCACGTCCTTTTAAAAAAGTGACCATTAAAACCATCTAGGCCAGGGGATTTATTCAGATGCATCTAAAAAACTACCTCCTCTATTTCTTTGTCTTCCATTGGATTGATTAGAGATGCAACTTGCTCCTGGGAAAGTTTCTTGTTTATAAAGGAATCAAGAGAGGTAAATTTTGAAAGGATCCAAGAGAAACCATAACTGTCCGTACGGTTGCTGTCTCTGTTAACTGGAGGCGGAATGTAACAGAAATTTAGAGATGGAACGAAACAAAAACTGGAGACAGTGAACTGTTTGGTTGTAGTGGACAGAACAGAAAAAACTGTCTCCTTCTCTAAGATAGAGGGTGTTTGGTTACAGTGGACAGAACGAAAAAATTGTGCTAATGACAAAAAAGCCCCTAATCCTTAAGATGATTAGTTCAATGGAACTGATTGATAAGTTTATTACGAATGATTTGTTTTAGTTAAAAAATTAACAAATAATAATAATAACAATTTCAAATTAAGA